>JAJIBD010010654.1:0-74545 GCA_021461705.1 Cryptotis parvus | reverse complement strand
CACACAAACACACACACAGACATTCTCTCCCCCCTTTTGGGTCTTATGGTTTGCAGTACAGATACTGAAGGGTTATCTAGTATATCTCTTTATCAAAGAGGTGTTTTTTAAAAAACATACTTGTTGACTTGGAAAGATGTCCAGAATATAAATTGAATTTTTAAGGCATTTTATATTATATGTGAATAAAATATTAAATATACACTGAAATACATATAATGATAATGTCTGAATTGTCATACTGCTACTTATTTTTTTTAATTTGGCTTACGACATCTTCTGCACTTTACTGTCTAATGTAAAATCTTTTGCAGTGTTTCCCAGAGTGGGTGATACTGGCGCCTCCCTGGGAGCAGGAAACTCTAAGCCAATGGGGGTGGGAGAGGGAGGACAGTAATAGCCTTGGATACAATTTGAGGGACAAACATGCAATTTGTGTGTTCCTTAAGGGAAGCAGATTGGAGAACCACAGACCATAACTCAGCTAGCTGACCAGACTGCGCGCTTTGTGTGCAGGGGCCTGGGTTTGAGCTCTCCATCTTCAGCACTACATGATCTCCTGAGCGCTGCCAGGTGTGCCCCCCCCCCAATAAACAAGTAAAAGAAAGGAAAAAAAGAAAGTAGATTTCAATAGGGGTACTGCTTTGGGGAACCTCTTTGCTGGCAGCCATGTCATTGTAATTTTAGTGTTTCTGAGCTACAAGTACACCCAGTATATCTAGGGCTAGACAAAAAGAACGCCCCCCTCCAGTGCTAATAATGTTCAAGAAATAGAATCAGTGTGTTTGGCTTAGTGAGAGGAACGAGGCACCTGCTGTTTGGGAGAGAATCTTAGTTTGGTTTTATGCCAGAGAAGGGCATTTGTCTGTTTCTTAAAGCATCTAGGAGATTTGACAGATCGTCCCAAGAGAGATCCCAGGTGGAAAGATGAACAGGAGTAAAAAAGAAAGGAAAGGAAGAATAATGCATACTAACAGACGCACAAACGCATCCGTGATGTAGAAAAACATGGGCTATCTCGGTAGTGGTGGGAAATCAGCCTCAAAAACATGTGGAAACACATGTTTGTTGTTACCTACATTTGACAGGTTTTTGAGAGACCTGGTAGGTATTTAAGCAGGGGGGAAAGAGAGCAGGACTGTACGGCCACTAGACTGACAGATGTCTGGGGCTGAAGGGAAAAAATCAGCAGTGATGAGAGCAACTTACAGTGGCGGTGACAAAGCAGTCTTTGCACCTCCGCTGTTCGCTCAGTATCTCAGAGATGCTACTGATCTTACAAGAGAAGATCTTACGAGAGAAGATCCTGGAGAAACGTTCTTGGAACATTCTTATTTTCTAGTGAGTTGCCATAGTGCCACCAGTTTCTTACAACTGTGTCATGTATGTAAGTTAGGTTCTAGGGTAGAGATTTGTCTTTGGGTGTATTAGACTTTTATTAGACTTTTTTGCCTTTGTCCTCCAACTTTATTATGTCTGTTATATGTTGAGAAAGAGGTAATATCCGGGGCTAGGAGGTGAAAGAAGATGTGGTTGTAGCCAAAGCTATCAGAATAAAGGGACATTAGATTATTTTTACTGAGCCAGAGTTTTAAAATACCATGCATAAGAGTTTTTCACATTTAAAAAAAGTATAACTTCTGGGGCCGAGCGATAGCCCAGCGGTAGGGCGCTTTGCTTTGCACACGGCAGCTTGTGCCTGCCAGGGTTCAATCCCTGGCATCCCATATGGTACCCCCGGGCACCGCCAGAGTAATTCCCTGAGTGCAGAGCCAGGAGTAACCCCTGAGTGTCGCCGGGTGTGACCCAAAAAAGCAAAAAAAAAAAAAAAAAAAAAAAAAAAGCATAACTTCACTTGTCTTCCGCTGATCAGCCATTTGCTCGAGCAGGCACCAGTAACATCTCCATACATCCGTCACATGCTAGTGTAGTCCAAGGGCATCTGCTGCTCCAGGAACATAAAGACTCCCAAACCATTCCATCAGGTCATGGGAATGAGGTCTATCATTGTTACTGATATTTGGCATATCAAATATGACACGGGTAGCTTGCCAGGCTCTGCCATGCAAGTAGGGATACTCTTGTAGTCACCACTAATCTCGAAGCATTTATTGATGAACCAAGCGGCTGCAGCTCTTTTTTTTTTTTAAAGGTACATAAAAGTCTCACATAAAAGTGAGACAGTGGGGCAGAGCTGCTACTGGCTCTACCTGTGACCAGCCGCTCACGAGGCACCGGAGGGATGGTGGGTTCTAGCCCTGGCCCACCATCCAGCAGAGCCTCTGCAACAAGCCAGAGCAACCCCCCACTCCATGAGGGCCTCCATTTTCCACATCCGGACTTCTCTCTCGTCAGACCTCCACCCAGCAGACCAGCCTATCAGCACCTGGCTCGCGGCCACTTCGTCGCGTTCATCAATAAATGCTGGACTTAGAGATGCCTACAATAGTATGCTACCTGCACGGCAGAGCCTGGCAAGCTACCCGTGTTGTATTTGATATGCCAAATACCAGTAACAATTATAGACCTCATTCTGGAATGGATTGAGGCTCTTTTATGTTCCTGGAGCAAGCAGATGCCTTGGGCTCTACTAGCATGAGACAGGACATATGGAGATGTTACTGGGGCCCGCTCGAAGCAAATCCGATGATGAACGGGAAGACAGTGATACAGTGATACATAAAAGTACATTGGGGCCGGAGCGATAACACAGCAGGTAGGGCATTTAACTTACACACAGCCGAACCGGTTTGATCCCCAGCATCCCACATGGTTCCTCGAGCTTCGCTCAGGAGTAATCCCTGAGCAAACAGCCAGGAGTAACCCCTGAGTGTCACCAGGTGTGACCCAAAAAAAAGAAAAAAAAAAGGACATTTTATTTCCATATAATAGTACCAATATGTTAGACATTCATTCTGCAGACAAACACCCAAAAATGTTGCATTCATTTAGTTTGAAGAGATTAACAAATGTCTCTTTGGAAACTGTGCAAGTTCCTGATTTTAATTTCTGATCTAATTCAGAATTCCAGCTGCCAGACTATCCTATAAATCCTCAGAGAGATACCTTCTGAAAAAAAATTATAATTAACTTGTATAAATTGACAACAAAAGATGGAGAAGCCCAATAATATTTGATTATAAATTCCCATGTGGATATTGACATTTAAGCCGTAAAGAAGTGTTTAAAAAAAAAAAAAGAATTTTTACAGAAAGTTTTTCCTTCAAAGAAGCAGTTGATCCTTTCTAATCATTTCAGTCCCAGTAATGAAGATGTGGCAGCTTGACTTTGCTAAAATGTTTACATGAACTGCTGTTTCAATCATAAAAAAGTAATGATTTAGTTCTAATTGGTTGTCAATTGCCATGCCTTATGGGACCACAGAAAAGCCTGTTTTCAGTGTGCCAGTAAGTGTCGAAAGTGCTATTACCACATAGAACAGCATTAAATACAGGCAAAGAGATACACATGATAACCTCTAAGTATATGTATTACAATCCACAATATGTAAGAGAAGGAAGAGAGAAAAGAGATGAAGAACTTGCCACGGAGGCAGACTAGGGGAGGGGAGAGAGAATCAGGGACATGGTGGTGGGAAATGGGCACTGGTGGATGTATGGGTGCTGGAACACTGTATGGTCGAAACCCAAACATGAACATTTTTGTGATTGTTAAAAAAAGAAAAATTAAAAAAATTAAAAATTAAAAAAAAATAAAGAAAGGCTTTGCTCACAAAAAAAAAAAAAAAGAAAAAACCTGTTATCTCTGGTGGCATGTTTGTTCTGGGATAGAAAGATGGAGAAGGCTTAATTGTTTTATTAATTTAATTTTTTATTTACTATTTCTTCATCCAACACAAATCCCACCACCAGTGTGTTCCCACCAAAGACACTCATTTTCCACCGGTCCCATCCCCATGCCTGCTCCCCAGCTGGCACCACTTATATTGACCATTGCAGCCCACGTATGGCATTGGTATTGATAAAGTCATGACTTTTCTGGTTTGTTATGGACTAAGCTTGTCCATCTGAATTTCTATAATGTGATTGGCTTCTACTAGCCTGATGTACTATGCGGCCGCAAAGTGACCATGTGCCTCGGGAGAGCCGGTAGCAACTATGCCCCGTGTGTCTGTCCGATCACAGCTGACAGCCTGGGGAGCAGTTCGTGTGGCAGGTCCACCAGGCCTCCCACACAGGACAGAGGTGGGGGAAAGGGACCCCAGCTACATCTCCACAGAAGCCTGGCGACTCTATTCGCTGAGACCTGCATTCCTGGCTCTTCGCTCAGGAATTACTCTTGGCGGTGCTCGGGGACCATATGGGATGCCAGGATCAAACTCAGGTCAGCCGTACAAGGCAAACGCCCTACCTGCTGTTCTGTCACTCCAGCCCCAAGAAGGTTTAATTTTTTAATGGTTAGAAGCATAATTTGGTCCATTCCTATAAAGGAGGGAAAATGTGCCATTTGAAGTGAACCTGGAAGCTTCCCGGATGATTTAACACTGGAATTGAAAAACAGATAAACATTTAGTGCATGGTTCTAAAGTACAGAATTGTGAGTGAAGGACATTTCTAACTGAATTGAGTTTTTCCTAAATAACCAGCACACGCCGTTTTAGTCACTGTCCAAGGTACTACGAGATGAGGCCTGCAAAAGAAAATGTCTCTTCCCAGCATCTTAAAGACTGAGGCCTCCATGGCATCGTGTACAAGAAGCCTATTGGGACAGAAAGAAGAACAGATTGCTGTGTGTATTACAAAGGTTGAAAATAAACAAATACCCTTCCAAAACCAAGCTCACTATTTTTTTAACATAGGGAAAATGGGAAAAATTAAAAATCTAAATTAAGAAGGGTGTCTGGAAAAGTGATACGCTGCAAAAAATCCTCACTTAACATTGGAATTAGGCACAGTTGCTCTTCAGATTTGAAGCAATTAATATGTGTTTAAGTAAAGCTTCCCAATTTTTTCCAAAAATTTCAAAAATCATTTTTTTAACAGAAACAAAAAATACACCAACAGGATCTATTGATTACATATACTATAGCTATTTTTCTCAGATTTAAAAAATTTTTTTAGCCTAAAAAATAATCATTTTCTTTATAAGAGGAGCCTCTGCTTATACTTTTTCCTAATGTAAATAAAATATAAATCTAATTTCGGCATCTGTCTCATAAAGCAGTGATAACTGTGGTTCCAACATTGTGCATTAAACATTTGGGCTGGAGCAATACACAGTGGGTGGGTCACTCTCCTTGCAGGCAGCCGACTCAGGTTCAGTCCCTGACACCACATATGTTGCCCCAGGCCAACCAGGAGTGATCTCTGTGCACAGAGCCAGAAATAAACTCTGAGCACCACTGTGTGCCCCCCAAAAAAAAAAAAGAGAAAGAGAAAACCTTCTAAGTTCTACCATTCATTTGCATTTTCGACTGTACCATTTTTGATAATTGTGGTAAGTCAAAAATAGTATAGGTGACTCTTGTGTAAAATAAAATCTGAAGAAGAGCGTTTAAAAATTCTTATGAAAAACTACAATGCACTATAAATGCAGTGTTGTTTTTGTTCTTTGATCTAGCTGTTCTTTCAGTTATTATTTGGTAAGACAACTACATCTTCATATATTATTTACATACTCATTTATATTACACCGAGACACCCAGCTTGTTGTTTTCTGAAGAGTGCAAAACCAGTGCTGGCTCATGTGATGTTCTGTGGAATAAAGCTTTGTTGGAAAATAGAGGCAGAGACACTATCAGATATCTCATAAGCTCATCTAATAATTCTCACGGTAGTTTTAAAGTTCCTGCTTTATCTTTTAGTAGCCAAGAGTGCAGGATGGAGGGAGTGAGGAGGCAGAAAAGCAAAGGAAGTAGGGAGGAGCAGATGAGCAGGTTTGGTGGAGACGCAGGCTAAAGCACCTGAGTCGGCTTCCACACCGGACTGTCAGGGCACTGAGCCCGCCGCTGTCTGAGCGCCCTGGGGACTCCGCTTGGGGAGAGAAGAGTCAGCACCAGCCCGCCACAGCCCCAGCAGGGCAGGTCTTCTGCTAAAGGGGATGAAGGGCTGCCAGAGGGAAGCGTGGGGGTTCCCTCAGCCTTCTCCTAAAATCACTGCAGTCAGGTGCACGGTTCTCCAACTCCCATTACAAAATGCTTGTTAGGTTTTGTATCTTCTAGGGCTTATTTAATAATAGATATAATATCATTTAAAAACTAATAAAAAAAGACTTATTTTTTTCTTTATTTCTTAGGATTTACATATTTTTAAATTATATTTTAAGATCACCTGCTTGTTTTTATTTTTATTTTGGAACATGCCCAGAACAGTGCTCTTAAGAGCTCCTGGTTCTTTGTCAGAGGGTTGTTCCTGGCAATGTTTGGGGTACCATGAGATGCTGGAGCTCAAATTTGGGCCTCCCTCATGCAAAGTATGTGCTCCGCCCACTCAGCTGTCTCTTCATCCCAAAGCTGACTGTATTTTAAGAGTATTTCTACCCCTTCAGTCTGGATTTTTTTTTTTTTTTGCTTTTTTCACACCTGGCATTGCTCAGGGGTTACTCCTGGCTCTGTACTCAGGAACTACTCCTGGCAGTGCTGGGGACCATATGGGATGCCAGGGATCGAACCCAGGTTGGTGGCATGCAAGGCAAACGCCCTACCCGCTGTGCTGCCATTCCCGCCTCAATCTGAATTTTAAACCCTCGCTTCACCCTGTATTCTTGCCAGAGTCCTGTGTTAAGTTTTCCCATCTACTGAAAACCAAAGGTGAACGGAAACTCTGTGACGTGAGTTAGTCTGTAGGCAATAGCAGCTGTGATGTGGGTTCAAAATGTGCCTCTTCATAAAGATGGATACTGGTGGCGCCCACCACTTTACACTGGGTTGGAGAAATCTCCTTGCGTCACTTGACATATTCAACCCTTTATCCTCTTTGCTCTGGTGTCAGCGTTCAGTTGTTTTGCTAGATGAATGCATCATCGTTTAGTTACAGGCTGCTGCTGCTCAGGAAATAGTGGTCCACTGTCTGCACACAATGTCCTCTGTCATGCCTTGTCTCTTCTCTCCTGGGGGTACCAGTCACTTGCCGAGCAGGTGACATGAGCTGATACTCCCTGAGAAGTCTCGGCGAGAGGGCAGAGGAGAGTCTGGAGTGGAGCTGAGTCTTTCCTCTTCCAACTTAGAATCTGCCACTTACTGCCTTTAAAGCCATAATCTGAGTTTTCTCATCTGTAAGCTTTGCATAAATAGTGTTGAGTAAGATGTGATACATTTGTATATCTCATCTTGTTAAAGTTCTTAGAATTTTGCCTGACATAATAGGTGTGGATAAAGTTAAACTGGTTTGTTGTTGTTGTTGTTTTAAGGCCCCATAGTATGGACAAAGGAATTTCCTTTAAAGGCAGATTTCACTCTCGTCTGCCTTGCTCTTTGCATCTGTAAATCTGGCAGTACAAGCAGTCGACCCTGCCAGTAGAGTGGTACTGACGGCAGGGCTGAGCACAGCTGGATCTCACGAGTTGGTGGAAAGGGGAGATCTCGAAGGCATAAGGCAGGAAGCCAGGTGAAGGGAGCAGCCTATCCCGCCAGGAGTTGCGGCAGCATGTCCACAGCGGGGATAGAGGAGAGATGAGTTCGGGAAGTGGGACATAATGCCATCATCTGTATCAGTGCTTGTCCTTGGTGCCTTCAGATCCCTGTTCAACTCCAGGATATTTCAGGGACACAGTGACTGTCATGTAAATGGTGATGGGGGAGGGGTAACAGGAAGGCCACGGGACCCAGGGTCAGACAAGGCTGAGAAGCAGCCACTCAAGGTGTGCTGGGGTGTATGAGAAGCAGAGAGATGCTGACGGGCAGGTAGATTAGGCTGAGGGGGCTTGACTTGATTCTAAGGGAAAACGAAGCTTCCCCCATCAGATCTGCACCCACAGCGTCAGGCCTCTCCTAGCAGTGCTGAGAGCTGCCAGGGCTACAGCCTGTGGTGCCAGGGAACCCAGCAGTGCCAGGATTGAACTGCGCCCAGGCCAACCATGCACGCTAACCCCTTGAGCTTCTCCTGATCCTAAGCAATATCGGTCTTACAGCTGTCAGTGACTGGTTTAGGGATGGCAACAGGAGGAAGGCGACACACCATTCTGCACACCATCAGAACTTTCTGACCCTTCAGAACAGGATGTTTCTAATCTCTGGTGAACTGGGAAAGAGTCCAGTTTGAAGGGTCCGTATATCAATTCAGAGGGAGGGAGGGAGCCTATTTTATTTGCTAATAGAAGTTACTTTTTTTTTATTGACCTGCTACATTTATCATTCCTGTCTGATTCTGCTTCAGGTCGGGAATGTATGATAGAATGTCGGGTATCGGCCCTGACATGTATGGGGCACCACTAAATATGCAGGTATGGAGTTAAGAGAATAACTTAATATTTAAATCATGTGCCTCAAAAATGTCCTGACAGCAGTAGCTAACGTAGTCCTTTGCACCAAGCACTGTGGTTATGTTCTTAGTTGTTTTGAGTTGGAGAATTCTTCCACTTCTTCGGGAAGCAAGGCAGGACTTGAGTATTAATCACAACAGGCCATTGTACCTAGCTCATGAGCACAGAGATGAATGTAAGGCATGGTTTATGGTGATCAGGGTGAGTGTTGTGAACTTTCCCCTGTCTTTCCTGTGGCCTCGGTCCCATATCATTGGCCCCATGAAATACTGCTGGAGAAGGAACCAGGAAGCACTCAGTGCCTGCTGTAGGGTCCTGGCACACACGCCCTCCCTAGAGAGGAGCAAACAGGAACAGTCTCCAAGAGGTATTCTTCCTTAATTTTTTGTCAGGGATAATATTCTCCCTTAAGGACATCTGACGCTGTGTGAAGTCAGCTTCGGCGCTCTCATTTGTGGGGAGTAGTGCTTGTGGGCGATGGTGACTGTAACAAGCCACGTAGAGACCAAAGACGCTGCCAGATACCAGAAAACCCCTCAGCCACCCAGAGCAAAGAATGATCTAGTCTGAAACGTCAGTAGGACAAGGTTGAGAAATACCACGCCAGAGATAGTGTTCATGTTTATACAGGCCAGGCTGTTTTGAAAATGAAAGCACCACCCGGGAGATTGATCGTCCTTAGGTAGCTGTACTGTGGGGTGAGGCCGAGTGCCCTTGCCATTCTACTGTTTTGGCTTAGTAGTACCAGTGGCCTTAGGGCATGTTCACTGCTGAGTGCAGTGGGTGTGCAGTAGGTATTTGACCATTGACCATCTTTAAAATTTGTACTTCCAGATTTTTCTTTTTCACTGTTTTCTTTCTCTCCATTTTCTCCATCTCCCCTCCTCCCCTTCCCCCTTTATCCTCTCTCTCTCTCTCTCTCCCTCCTCCCTCCCTTCCCCTCCCCCTTAACTGGCACTGTGTTCAGGGTGTGACTCCTGACAGTGCTTCAGGGACCATGTGGTACCGGGTTTCAAACTTCGAACTCTCACGGGCAAAGCACACACTCAGCCCACTGAGCTCTTTCTCTGGCACTGTCCTCTTTCTTGACTGAGTCCTATTACTTAAGAAAGACTCAAAAGTTTATTTTCTTCTCACATCTTCACTTCCTTTTCCAAATTGATCCTGTCTTTCACGCAGTCTCATTAAGTTCATTGGGTTTCAGTTATTCTGACACTATTGTCATATGTGCTTAAATTTTAATTTCTTAAAAAGATTTGGGCCACACCCAGCAGTGCTCAGGAGCTGTTGCTAGCTTTGTGCTCAGGGGTCACTTCTGGCAGCGTGTGTGGTGGTCGGGTAGGGAAAAACCTGTTTGGTGTCAGGAGTTGAACCCATGTCTCATACGGGAAAGCATATACCCTAGCCAGCAAGCTGGGTCTTAAGTCTGACATCTGTTTCCGTTTTGTTCTTTTCATTGAGGAGCCACACCCAACAGTGCTTAGGGCTTACTCCTGCCTTTGTACCCAGGGATCACTCCTGATTGTGCTCAGAGTAGCATATGCCAGTGATCAAACCTGCATTAACTTCATGCTAGAAAGCGTCTTGACCCCCGTACTATCTCTCCAGCCTCGTGTTCAGTTTTTATAAGAGAACAGCAAAGACCTGACATGTTCTTTGTCCGTCAGTTTCCCTCTGTGCCCTTGGACAAAATGCCTCTTTTTGATATACCTCACCTCAGGATAAGATGTTGTGTAATGAACATCACTAAAGTAAAACTTGTGATAGAGATGTTGATTTTAAAGCTTATAATGTGTCTACGGCCATACCACCCTGAACGTGCTGATCTCGTTAAAGTTTATAATGCAGTACCTCACTGATTTAAAATTTAAAAAAAGATAATTCTGAAGACATATACTGAATCATTTGGAGAGTTTGAATACTCCCTAAACTTTTTACTGTTTATCTTTTTTTCTTTTTTCCTTTTGAAGATGTTCAGACTTTCCCAAAACTTACTAAAGCAACATGGTCTTTCTGGACCTGCTGGAGGGCAGCTAAACTTCCTTTTATGAAGTTTTTGCAACAACTTCACCCCTGCTTTCAGTGAGGGGAGAGAAAGAACAGAGATCTGTCTGCTTGACTGATTCTAAATGATGGCCTTTTTTTTTTTCCCAGATGCATTTGGTATGGGAACAAAACCAGCCATAATCCTCAGGGTTTTAAATGTCGTTTTTAATACATCAGGAAACCAAAAGGCAAAATCTGGGAAAACAAGCCAGAACATTGAGATGCTTTGGATCATTTATTAAATCTTTGATATGTTTAGGAACCAACCCGCCTGAGGCCCCGGCTGAATTAAGAATCCCGGAGATTTGAGGTGATGTTTTATCGGCCAGGCAAGCCCTTCCTACCCCAGCCTTCCCCTGTCAGCTTCACTGGCTCTTTTGAACGGAACCTTCGCTCCGTTTTCCGCTTGGTTCACTGAACAGGTTACTGTTTAAAAACTCTGTCTGTGGCGTGGTGGCTCACCTCCCCCTTCCTTTCTCCCGGTGCACCTCCAGCTGTGTGGGAGATAATACTGAGATGATGAAATGGCCCCCTTTGCCAGCCTGAGTACCTCCCCGCAGGAAGAAGGGGGTATGCAGCTATGTTGCCGCAGAGCCCGGAAAGCAGGGTTTTAGCATGGAGGACACTCAGCTGGACTGTAAGTTGTTGGACTCGAAATAACAGTCGTGAACTAGAGGAATCAGCCATCTTTAAATCAGTTTTGACAAGTGAACACTCTTTAAGGTGACAGCGCAGAGAAGGGAGTCCTTTAACAGATCAGTTGGTTTGGGGAAACCTTGTTGGTGTGAAGGTTTTAGAAAAATGAATTCAGAACTTTAATACAGTTTGAAATGAAACAACTTTTGATCAGTAGTAGATGATTCTCCCTTTTATGTCCCAGGCCCGTGATGGCTTCTGTGGTTAGAGGCTGCTTCATGCTTTATGTCCATTATGTTATTGGTGATGGTGATGGTGGAAAAAAAAGAGAGAAAAGAAAATCCTGACTTTGCCTAGATCTCCTTAAAGTGTTTGATCTAGTCAGCAGCAAACTTAAAATAATTGCGTTACTGGCCAAATAGAAATTTAGGTCATGATTTATTGATGGCATCTTAATGATATCATCTTAGTGATACCCTAGTGTTTCATCTGGATCAGATCAGGAGGATTTTGAATAAATTATTGCTTTTCTCTTTGGAGAGTAATTTATACTGATTGAAATAAAATGATGTAACTACTCTTTGGGTGCTTTTGGTTTTGTTCATGTTTTGGGTTTTGGGTTTTTTTTTTTTTTTAAGCTTGAACATTACCTGCATTTTTCTCTCATATCTTTCCTGACCAGAATACTTTAATTTTCATGGCAGGTAAACACTGAATAACATGAAATTTACGAAGAAAACTTTAGCATCTCATGTACTTTGTTTTGGAGAGTTATTTATTTTCTTCGACCTTTATGTAGATATTTTATCAATTTTATTTTTAAAAGTAGCAGTGGTTTTTCTCCACTAAATAATTTGCCTTTATATCTTTATTTTCACAAGTAAAATGGTATTTTTTACATTTCTTTATAATATATAGTCTAGGAAACAAGATTGTATATATACATAGACACATGTGCGCATGCACATATATAGAGTATTAATGTGCAGAAACATTAAATTATAATGTAAATAGCGTTCCATTTTGTTATTTTATGATTAGCTAATGTGAAGTTAGAGTGTGATAAATGTTTAGGTGTTGCAATCTGAGTTTGCCTTTTAACTCTTGTTCTGGGACTTTAGTTAAGTTACTTACACTCCATGTGTGTGTCATCGTTGTAGAAAGGGTATCATCTCTACAAGATTGTGTATACACTGAAGTGATAAAATGCTTTTGCCTCATGCTTCCTAGAAAAAAATCCTTTTTAGATGTATTTGTTTAGTTCACTCAGTTTTCAAGTTCCTTTTGTAGTTAATAGATTTATTTTATGATGGCTCTACCCATACAGATACTATTCAAATATTAGGATAAGGCATAGTTGATGGATTAAAGCCTAGAATTTCATAATGAATTATTTAAATTGTTTAAATCTGTTAAATAAAGTTGTCAAATAAAATGAAATACAGTTTAGTCAGTAAGAAAATTGGTTAAGTATCCAGCAGCTATATTGAAGCAACAGTTATTTTTTCTTTTTGAGTGAAACCCAGTGATGCTCAGGGGTTACTCCTGGCTCTGCACTTAGGAATTAGTACTGGCAGTGCTGGAGGACCGTATGGGATGCCAGGGATCAAACCCAGCTTGGCTGCATGCAAGGCAAATGCCCTATCCCCTGTGCAATTACTCTGGCCCCTGAAGCAATAATTTTTTTAATCTAATAATGATTCTCCAAAAGTCCTAGATGCGTGATTTAGAAATGCTAATATTTCTAAGACACTAGACTTGGGACTTACTCTTGCCATCTTCTAGTTTAATATTGACTAGACTGCAAAAAGTCTTACCATCTTCTAGTTTAGTATTGACTAGACTTTGCAAAAGAAGAGAAATGGAAGCTTCGTGTGTTCATAAAGCGGATCTTAGTGTACAAGCTAGAACTTCACTTGGTGCTGAGACAGAGGTTGGGCTGTGCTCTCTGTTACACATCACACCCTCTGTGCGCATCGCCCCCTGCTCAGGCGCACACCTGCTTAGCTTTGGGCAGGAGCCAAGCTTCACACCATCAGGCTGCTGGGAGTGAGTATGATTGCAAGAGTGACCCTCTGCCTCCACTGACATAAACCGCTCTTTGGTCACTTGGTCTCACCTCACCTTACTGCTTATTGTGAGCAGATGGTGATATTTATTGTCTTTCCTCCATCCACAGTGCACACATTAAATATATGTTTGATAAGGGCAAGCGTCCAGTTTTGTTCATTGTTTCATCCCAAGTGCCTCAGACAGGAACTGATAACCAGGAGACATCTTTTTTTAGTTTATCTAATTAATCACTCACCCCTAGTTTTCAAAAAGAATGAAGTAGAAAAGGCCTTGCCTACTCTTTATAAATCACACACACAAAATAGCAAAACAAGGATAAGGCCTTATATAAAACCAAGAGTCTCACTGTTAATTATTTCTGTGGTTTGGCACAACACTAATGGTCTGTTCCAATTTTTCAGAGAAGAAAAGAAACCGTCAGCAGGAACTGTTACTGTCTTCTGTTATAGGTGATTAACCATGTGCCGAGCAGAAGTTGACTTCCCTTGGGATAAATAATTACATGAAATACACAAGAAAAAAATAATTCCATGATAAAGTGACAGGCCAAATGCGCCCTCCGCTGAGCTGTGGGAGGTCAGTGCGGTGCCCGGGAGAGCTGACCCTTCCTTTCAGCTCAGCGAAGAGCACTCAGGCTAGCAAACTCAGGCTCTATCATCAGAAACTTTATGATGGCATACTTTTTTCTTTTTTTAAAGGAGGCTTCTTATTGAACAAGGCACTTATAATACACCAGCCGTTTTCAAACTTCCATCTTTTCAAAAGTGAAATGCACTTTTGAGGTAGAAGACCAGATTCAGTGCCCAGTTGTGTGCGTGACCGTGGGCAAATCCTGTTTATCGTCTGAGCCTTAGTCACTCCCTCTGTCACGGCAGCAGTCTCACCTGTCAGAATCATTAAAGATGGCCCAGTGAGTTTCCATGCAAGAAAGTGACTGTAATGCACAGAGCAGATTATATGGCATGACAGTGCAAGTTCCGTCTTAAATGAGACGTTTGAGTCTTTGGCTTTATGTTCTGTATGTATCAAAGCATCATTAATTAGAAAGGAAAACTCTCCACAACAGTAAAAAAAAAAAAAAGACACTTTTTTTGTTGGTTTTGAAGTCTTCGTCCCATCCCATTGCTGCCATGATGACCTGGGCCTCAGACAATGGCTGTGGTGCCCAGACACTCAGAGGTGGTCCTTGCACGGTGGACTTGAGTTGTGATGCTGGAATGAGAGAAGGCAGAGCTCCCAGATGGTGCTCAGACTGCGGGGTGGCGTCAGGGGCAGGCACTCTGTCCACTAGCGCTCCTAAGTCCAGTTAAAACAGTGTGTGTGTGTTTATGTGTGTGTGGTGTGTGTGTGTGTGTGTGTGTGTGTGTTTTGCAGAACACCGAACCTTGCTGGTTAAGATACGCAGTTTTAAAGCCAAACCAAGGTGAATTATGAATTATTCACACTTCAGCCATTTCAGTCAGACAAATCGCTGAGCTTTGTGGATCCTTAGCTTATCTGTCTATGGTGAGAGAGAGCAACTATGGCTTGGTACAAAGAATAAGTTGAATGGGAAAACATATTTCATAGAGCTGCAGTCTGGATGATAATACATGTTCTTTAAATGGTAGTTGTACTCATGGTTATTCTTTATAAATATTATTGGGTTGTGATCTCCCTTTCAAAATGACTTTTTCATTATATGCATTTGGAGCTGGGCAGATAGTAGAGGGGTTAGTGCTCAGGCCCCACGTCATTGCCCAGGCACTACCAGGTGTAGCCCTAAAGGCCTCCAACACCAACACCACAGAGAATGACCTTAGAGACCCCTGGGGCTTGGTAATCCCCAGCACAACAGCCTCAGGGCCCAGTTAGTTGAGTATCACCCAGAGTAACTCCCAGCAACCCCCATTATAGATAGATAGATTTAATTATTCCACCACCTTCGCTGTCCGGACGCTGGGATACTACCTCACGACCAGATTAACAGAGCAAAACCAGTTCGAGCCCAGGTCGCCGCCGCTTGCAACTGCGCGGTCCATCAAAATAGTGGAAACAGTAATGTCCTTTAATCCACTGCATTCCACAATGTGCAGGAAAGTTTGGCTGGAGGGAGAGATAGAGAGGAGAGAAAAAGACATACAGAACCCGCCAAGTAGTTGAGGTGTGGGAGAGGGGAAGGAGGTGGGGGACATTGGTGATGGGAGATGGGTTTGGGTGGAGGGATGGGTGTTGGAACACTGTAGAACCATAACTCTCCATGAGCATCTTGCAATTGTATGTCTAAAATGGTGTAATAAAATTTGGGGGAAAAATAAAGAGGGAAAAAATAATTATATATATACATATAATCTATGTATATTTAATTTTCTGTCATTACTTTATGCAAAATACACTAGCACTTTAAGAAAACGTTTCTCTTATGTTTTTGTACCTTTCACTTTTCTATATTTGCTACATAAATTTACATATTTCTGTGATTAGACTCATATTTGCATTTGGTGGTCTTTGAAACCAGCATCAGAGCAATACATAATTTCCAGTACCCTCCTCCTTCACTCTTGACTCTGTAACTCTTGACACCTGGAAATGTGCTTGGTTAAAAGGGACTGAACTTAATTCCTCCATGCAGAGCACATGGATATTCAGAAAGAAAAGCATTCATGTGGCGTGTCAGTGGCAAAGGTTTTACATTCTCTTTCTAGGAAATGTATTGCTAGGTAATCTATACTCGCAGCCCACTGTTCCTGTTTATTTTTGCTCTAATGTTTTTTCTTAGGAAAAAAAAAAACAAACCAAGGCCCACCATCCTTTTGTTCACCATTTTTGCCCCAACCCCCTTGTACCTCTTTCATTCATGAACTTTTGTCTATTGGCTTATTTTTATTCCGTTTGGTCTGTTCGTCAATTTTATATCTTCATTTTGAACACATAGGTGAAATCATTTACTATTTGTCTTTTCCTAGTTTGCTTTGCATAAGCCCCTGGAGTTCTTTTTATTCTTCTGGTGCAAATGAAAATTTTCATCTTTTCTTTTCTTTTTTTTTTTTTTTTTTTTGCTTTTTTGGGTCACACCCAGCAATACTCAGAGGTTACTCCTGGCTCTGTGTTCAGGAATTACTCCTGGCACTGCATGGGGAACCATATGTGATGCCAGGGATTGAACCCGGGTTGGCCGCATGCAAGGCAAAAGCCCTACCCGGTGGACTATTGCTCCAGCCTTTCATCTTATTTGAATCATATTCCAGTGTATGCACACACACCTGTCTTCAGTCATCTATTGATGGATGCATGTTGCTTCTGTTTTACTTGTTATAAATAGTACGCCAATAAACATTGACCTTATATCACTTTTTTGTCTTGATATTTTTCACTTTCTTCAGATGAGTGTGCAGAGGTGGGATTGCTGATCATATGGTAGCTCTACGTTTAGCTTCTCAAGGGAGGGTCATACTGTTTTATGGAAATGGTTTTACCAGTTCACAGCCCCATTAGTGTAGGAGCAGCGCCCTCATTCTCCACACCCTGTTAGACTTTTATTTTTATTTCCTTTTTTGGTTTTGGCTGGGACACACCTATCACTGCTAAGGGCTTACTCCTGGCTCTGTGCTCAGTGATCACTCCTAGTGGAACTCATATGCGGTGCCAGGGGATCGAATCTGGGTCTGCCAAGTACAAGGCAAGTGCCCTCCCCACTGTAGCACCACTCCAGCTCTGTTGATATTCTTTTTTTCTTTTTACCCCTGGCTCCCAGTAATTTTATTTGTAAGCTTTATATTCATACCTATACATATATGTACAGTGTATCATATAGACATGGGTTAGGTAACTTGTTAAGGATAATACTCATTCCCATTTGGAAAATTTTTATTTACTGAAAGGTTAAGTGTTGTTGCCATTCTTTTTGATGGAATTTGTTTGAGCTTAAAGACAATATCTGCTTGATGTGTTCTAGGAAAGAAGCAGAATGAAAGAATAGGGAAGAACTTGAATCAATAAGAGTGTCCAGGCAGCAGTACACAGTAACACACAACCCAAAGATGTTTGAGTTCCAAGATTTACTCCCTGTAGTCTGACATGCAAATTATATACTAAAGTCACCAGTCACTTCTCAGAGGACTTCATTCTTACTGGAATTTTAATATTGAATTACAAATATTGGTGCACTGTCTTGGTAATATGGGACTTAGGTTGAACTGTATAAATCAATTGAAAAACATAGATTAAGTTCTTAATACATGAAAATAATTCTCAGTTAAAAGGTCCTTTTCAACAAGACATAATAAAAAAAGATAAAGCTACAATCTATTTCTTAATCATAATCGGTTATATAAACGTATTCTTAATATCTTATCATAGACAGAATAAAATAACATTGCCTGAGTAACAAGTAACATGTGATGAAGGATCAAGAAGATAAAAGTTAATATTTAAGCCTTTGACTATTAGCAGCACAAACTTTTCATGGGTTTTTTGTAACATAATTCTAAAATTATTGATTCGAAGTTTTGACTTCATGCTTTGAATATTTGTATTTTGTATTTTACTTTCAATAATGAAAACACATTTAAATATAGATACAGTAATTATATTTATATAAATCAGTGCTTTCAATACTAGTTGATAGTTATGATTAAGGTAAAAATAAAAACAAGTATGTTATACAGGAATTTAAGCAAAAGCTATTAAATAAATGAATTGTGTTTGAGAGAATTCTCTTAGTTATCAGATGCAAGGAATTTGACATATTTCTTAAATATTCTCAGTGGGGTTGTTTTGGGGTTGTTTTTGGTGCCACGTGTAGCCGTCGTTGGAGGTGGCTCCCAGCAGTGTTCAGGGGGCCATGTGGTGCTGGAGTTCATCCCCAGCTGAATCCCTGAAGCACGCACTTCGCTCCGCCCTCCTGAGCATGTTCTAAAATATTTTAAAGGTATAAGTAGGGCTGTTGTACTAAAGTATTAGTTGTGTACTAAAGTTTTATTTGTGTCAGCTTTGTATAGTATTTTAGACTTTTTATATAAATTCCACTATCGGTAACCAGTAGTGACGAACATAACTGAGATCTTGTTATTGGAACCTAACAGCCTCACAGACTTTACAGTGTGTGAAATAGAAGTGGTGTGTGTTTCTTTAGACGTAGAGGAAAGCTGAGTTCTTTGGGAATATCAAAATGTAAGGTTTGGGCTGTTTGTTTTTAATTCTGAAATGAATCTTAGATTTTGCTTTGAGGCATATGTCATGACAGCAATCCACCGCTGCTTCACAGCAAGGGCCTGGCCGAGTGGTCCTGTGGTGATGTAAGGCCAGTGTGCGGGTCACTCTCCAGGAAACTGTAAAATTGAAAGTATGGAGAGGTAGGCTATATTGCTGAGCCCTTTCTACCTAGAAGAAATCGGGCCTTCTTTACAAATGAGAAATGGCATTTCTCTTACTTTCTGTACTATTATAGATTGTTTGGAGATGAAGAAAAAGGCGAGATAAATCAACTTACAGTGACAGAAATCTGTTCATTTTTAATTATCCTTTTATAAACATGCTTCTTAATATTTCATTATATTTGGATGGGGACACACCTGGCGATGCTCAGGGGTAACTCTTGGCTCTGCATTCAGGAATTATTCCTGGTATGGCTCAGGGGACCATATAGGATGCCAGGGATTGGACCTGGGCCAGCTATGTGCAAGACAAATACCCTACCTGATGAACTATATCTCCAGCCCCAAATTTTTGTCATATTTTAAATGTATTATGTAATATTATAGAAAGTTTGGAAAAACAAAAAGTCACCCATAATCCCGTTAACCTATTTGTGTAGCATTAACACTATTCGGTGTAGTTCTTTAAATGTTGGTGTATTTCTAATATTATAAAATAAATATTGTATACTTATAATATGTTCATATATATGATCGGTATACAACATTAGTATGCCTTCATTTTAGTATTTTTTCTTTTACTGGTGAGATAATAATACAAGGAAGGACTGTTCTTCTGTAGACCACCATTGCTTTTGAATTTTTTACAGTGTTGGAATGAAAACTTTCCCTTGACTTTCCTAGTTTAAGTCCCTAGACATCTATGAATTAAGCATGGAATTCTTTTCATATTTACAGGCAAGAAATAAGATTTCTTGTTCACAGACAAGAAATAAGACTCAAAGAAGTGGTTAGATTTTAGCAGAAGGAAAAGGTTGAGCTTTTAGATTGATGTTGAAGGCAGCTGTGATATGGACTCCAGCTGATGGGAAATAGAACTAGAGGAAGATACGGGTTAATGCCATGGCTTTGTCTATGCAGCTTCATCCAGGTACTGACTCACTTCGTGTCTCGGGGTAAGTAGGTGTGACTCTTCTCTTTCTAGCATGGAGAGGGGCAGTTACCTTCACAAGGGAAATTTCTGCCTGGGTAATTGGTGAATAAGGGAATACATGTTTATCATAATCACTTGTCTTTCAGCTTAATGTTCTACCTAATGTCAAAGTGGCAAAATACTGATCCTTATGACGTGAACATCTTTTAGTGTATGGGCATTTCCATATTTCAGATTATTCCCCTAAAATGGCATGTCACCGTGGATGAAATGATGGGCTCAGCAGTTTGGGACCATTATAGATTGTACTTCAATCTTCCTTGTCTAGAATTGTGCCAGTCTACTAAAACGCTGTTTATATTCTGTCACTTTGCGGCCCCATAGCCTTCTGATTCTTGCTTTTCAGTGCAACTTTAAGAAGTGCTTAAGTATTCCTCTTTGGAGAACCACTGGGCAAGAAACTCTATGGCCAAGGGTGCAAAAAGGAATCGTGTAACCATCAGTGGGGCCATCTCCGGTCTTCATGATTATGAATCAATATTCATGATTATAGTTGACAGCAGTCGCATAAACAAAAGCAGATTCTTGTTTCCAACTAGTCCTACTTGATGAATCGCAGTCACAACCAGACCTTTGGGTGGGGATAATAGAGGCTATATTTTGATTACAGCTAGGTTATTCGAGGGGAGGATTTCATCAGCTTTTCTTTTCTAACTCCTGGTTTGTATTTGATTGCCATTTGGGGCTACGAGTGGGGAGTTAGCATTTCGCATTTAAAATCAGAACTGCGTTAACCCTAACAGACAACCTGCTATTATAACTTCCAGTAGTTTGGAGGATCTTTGGTGTTCCATGTGCTTGTGTTACAGAGTGGACTAAGATGCTAACACAAATCTTATGGCTATAAAGTGATGTGACAAGCAGCAATTGTGCTGATGTTTTTGTAGTTGTAAAAAATATGCAGACAACCAAAATAGAGAAAAATACACTGCACATGGAAACACACACACACACACACACAAACACACACAAAGCCCACCACTAAAAAACACGGGGAAAGGATGACCATTTCTATCACTGAACATTTACAGTTAAATTAAGCGGTTAATCTTTGTTGATCTAAGTACTACTACTGTTTGAACCGAATGCCCTGAAGTTATGACTTTACCCAGTTTCCTTTTCTTTCCTTGGTTTTTTTTTTTTTTGGGGGGAGCGAGGGGGTGGGGGAGGAGGTACACACCTGGAGGTGCTCAAGGATTTCTTCTGGCTCTCTGCTCGGGGGATTACTCCTGACAGTGCCTAGGGGGCTTGTGCGGTGCCAAGGATCAAGCAGGGAAAGCGTCTTCTGTCTCACCAGCCCCAGTTCCCTCTTCTTTTTAAGAAGTTCATGTTATTTTACCAATGTTCATCAAACATTTTCATCCGTAACTTCATTAGAACACGCTTAAAATAAGAAAATCCCTACCAATTCACGAAATTTATACCACAGGGTAGAGAAGACGGGATTCCTCATGGCATGATAATTGTAATTCTAAAAATTTCTCGGGCTGGAGAGATAGTACAGAATTACAGTGATACACCTGACCCCATTTGAAACCCTGATAACACCTGAGCAGCACCAAGCATACCGTGCAAAGAGGTCCCCAAGCACTACAACAGTGACTGGCCAATCCCTGGCACCCCAGAGTCCTTGCATTTGACCCACAGGTTAGTTGGCCACAAATCACCAGAGGAGGAAAAAAAATTGTTCTGTTTATAGCTAATGGCAGGAAATCTTTATTCCTTACATCTGTTCTAATGGTAAGAGTGCCTTTCAACAATTACGGAGCATAATTAGGTATCCTTACTCTTCCAGAATCCTTAAAGTCCCTCCTTGAACACTCACCAGAGTTTTCAGAAGTCACATTGTGCCGTATGTAGATCAGGACATGTTAGGGTTATCACCATCAGCTAATTGTCTTTTGGTAGAATCTTAAATAGTACTTTGCAAACTCTGAAGCTGCTTGATTTATTATAAATTAATCACATAGGATGTTCATTAATTATTAAGCTTTGTTGAACTGTGCTGAATATTCTACACAGACTTTGTGGCTAATAGACATCATCAGAATGTTGCAAAGTTTCCCCTGGAGAACAATAGAAAGGTTTTTAACTCCCTGCATTTGCTGTTGCTTGTTAGTTTTGCAGTAACCCTCAGAAAACAGGACATTGATTTGTGCTCTTTAGCCTCTCCCTTCCCAGAAAATTTATTCACTGGGAAAAAAAAAATAAGTACTGTAAATCTTAAAAAAAGAACTCTTAAAAAACTTTTACTTCAGCACAAAAGTCAGATCAAAATGGATTAAAGATCTCAATATCAGACCTGAATCCATAAAAGTACATTGAAGAAAACATAGGGAAAAACCCTCCATGACTTTGAAGCTAAAGACATCTTCAAAGATGAAATACCACTAACAAAGCAACTGGAAGCAAAGATAAACATGGGACTACGTGAAACGTCTGCACCTCAAAAGAAACAGTGACAAGATACAAGGACAGTCCACAGAGTGGGAAAGAATATTCACCCAGTACCCATCTGATAAGGCGTTGATATCCAGGATATATCAGGCACTAGTAGAACTTTACAAGAAGAAAACAGCCAACCCCATTAAAAAATAGGGAGAAGAAATGAATAGAAACTTCGACAAAGAAGAAATTTGAATGACCAAAGGCAAATTTAAAAAAATGCTATCTAATACTAATCATCAAATCAAAACAACTATGAGATATCATCTCACACCACAGAGACTGGGACACATCCAAAAGAGCAAAAACAACCGGTGCTGGCGTGGATGCGAGGAGAAAGGAAGTCTCATCTGTTGTTGGTGAGAATGTCGACTGGTACTGCCTCTTTGAAAAACAGTGTGAATATTCCTCCACAAACTAGAAATTGAGCTCCCATTTGACCCAGCCATACCACTTCTAGGACTATACCCTGGGAAGCCAAAAATGCACAGCAGAAACACCATCTGCCCTTTTATTTTCATAGTAGCACTATTTACAATAGCCAGAATCTGGAAACAACCAGAATCTAGAAGCAGCCAGAGAACAGATGACTGGATTAAGAAACTTTGGTACATCTACACAATGTAGCTGTTAGGAAAAATGAAGTTATGAAATTCGCCTATAAATGGATGGACAGGGAGAGGATCATGCTGAGTGAAAATAGCCAGAAGGAAAAGGACAGATATAGAATGACTGCATTCATTTGCGTGATATAAAATATATATAGTATGATACCAATATCCAAGGCCAGGCAAAGCATGGATCAGGAGGTCTTGTCAATATGTGGAATCTACACGCAAGTGTTTGGGATTCAGAGGTTAGGTAAGACAGAGAAGGGAACAGTTTGCCAATAATCGTTGAAAATGGTAATCCCAGCCTAAAACTGAGCGTTGAATATAGGCAAAGGGATACACATGATAACCTCTAAATATATGCATTGCAAGCTACAGTGTGTAAGAGAAGGAAGAGAGAGAGAGAAAAGAGAGAAAAAAGGCAGGCTGGCCAAGGGGGAGGGAATTGGGGACATTGGTGGTGGGAAATGGGCACTGGTGGAGGGATGGGTGCTGGAACACTGTATAACTGAAAACCAAACATGAACATCTTTGTAATTGTATATCTCATGGTGGTATAATAAAATATTACCAAAAAACCCCTTTTACTTGAATGCTTATACTGATCTTATATTAAGATCTGTATAAGTTCTAAATCTAAACTGTATTAAATTCTAAATCTTTTAGATACACTGCCTAGCACAGATAGGTAGGTGTATTTCATGGTGTGGATTGCTTTCTATTAAGAAAGCATACATTTTTGATGTGATGGGATGAGAACCTTTTTAAAACAAATGAAGAAATTTTGGAAATTTGGTCTCCTAAGGTGTTATTATTCCAGTTATAATACTTTATAGGGGCGGTTCGATAGCACATTGGGGAGAGTGTTTGCCTTGCACGCGCCAACCCAGGTTCTATCCTAGGCATCCCATATGGTCCCCCGAGCATCACCAGGAGTAATTCTTGAGCGAGGAACCAGGAGTGACACCTGAGCGTCGCTGGGTATGACCCAAAAGGGGAAAAAAAACCCTTTATAGCCTGAACTTTTCTGCTCTGCACTTTGTGGATGTCACTGACAAAAAGACATAACAGGTAGTATGTATTTAGGTTCCTTAAAGATATTCTTCTGTAGAACTGGTCTTTCCTTGAGACCTCTAATGCCTGTTTACAGTGTAACCCTCTTATGTTGACCGTCTGGCCTGGGCCTGTTTCCCTATAGCCTGTCTCTTGAGGGCGGGACCATGCCTGCTCGGGCCAAACAAGGTTACCCTAGAGTGTCACACTTTGTACGTCACACTCAGCAGTGATGAATGAAACCTGGGTGGAGGAAGGGAATTTTAGTAATTCTAACATGCCATGAAACTGCTTTAAAGATAATAAAGCATAATTTAGAAATGTATTAGCACAGAATTATTCATAATGCTAATTTTTTAAATGTATCTACCTGGAAAAAAAGACACTGCAGTTTATTGATTACTGTTTTGTGGAACTCTAGGAACTTAGCTCTATAAAGGTGTCACTGCTTCCACAGTTAAAAAAAGAGAGGAGGGCTGGAGTGATAGCACAGCAGGTAGCTGTTATAGCACAGCGTGTTTGCCTTGCACGCAGCCAACCTGGGTTCCATCACCAGCATCCCCCTGAGAATTAGGAATTACCCCTGAGCATCGCCGGGTACTCCCAAAGAGAAGAGGAGAGAGAGAGAGAGAGAGAGAGAGAGAGAGAGAGAGAGAGAGAGAGAGAGAGAGAGAGAGAGCTATTCTGAATATGAGATTTTTTTTTTAAAAAAACAAGAAGAGAGGAGCTGCCAGCCGGGGCCAGCATCCAGGGTCTTGCAGACGGCTCGGGAGGCGGGAGCCTGGCTCGCGCCGGGCCTCAGCTGACCATGGAACCCGAGGAGGGCAGATGGGCTTTGGGGGTGGGGCCCGTCGCCTCCGGGGGGTCCCGGAAGCAGCCGGATGGGACTCGTCCATCACACTAGCCACCATTTTCGTTGTCCGGACGGCTGGGAAACTGCCCCACGACCAGAGGAACAGCAAAACCAGTTCGAGCCCAGGTCGCGCGGCGCAAGCAGCGGCGCGGGCCACTAGGGTGGTGAAACAGTGATGTTATTTGGTGTACTGCATTCCACGAAGAGCAGGAAGGTTTGCTGGGGGAGATATACAGAGGAAGGAGATGACATATAGAACCCGCCGGGTGGTTGGGAGTGCGGCAGCAGGGAGGTAGACGGGATGTTGGTGATGGGAGATGGGTTTGGGTGGAGGGTGCATGGTGGAACCCTGTGGAGCCGGGACTCTACATGAGCATCTTTCAATTAAAAAAAAAGGAGAAAAGGTGGAATCTACCACGGACATGTGGGAATCTGAGGTTAGGTGGGACAGAGAGGGGAGCAGTGTGCTACTATTTGTCAAAAGTGATGATGCCAGCCTAGAACTGAGCATTGAATATAGGAGAAAAGATATGCATGATGATCTCTAAATGTATGTATTGCAATCCACGATGTGTAGGAGAGAGAGAGAGAGAGAGAGAGAAGAGATAAAAAGAACTTGCCATGGAGGCGGGCTGGGGAGGGGGAGGGAATTGGGGACGTTGTTGGTGGGAGATGGGCACTGGTGGAGGGATGGGTGCTGGAGGACTGTGTGACTGAGACCCAAACATGAACATCTCTGTAATTGTATATCACATGTTGGTGTAATAAAATATTTATTAAAAAAAAAACAAGAAGAAATATGGTAAGGGGAACAGCAAATGGTCAGTCATCAGAACTAAAGATTTTGTCTTAGAACTGAGCTTAGATGTGGGTGGGCTGGAGAGTTCCCTGAAGCCTGGGTGGAGGAAGTTCGTGAGAAGCATGTATTGTAAAGCAAGTACCTAAATAAAAATGGCATAAAAAAGAAAACATGAAAATAAAAATATAGTAATTTTTTTAAAAAAGGTAAACATCAGTAGCTTTGTTTTCATTTCTCAGGAATTGACTGAAAGGATTAGTTGCCCTTTTTTTTCACTCTACATTTTATCTTCCAGGCCCTGTACTGGCAGCACAGTTTAGCATGGGAGTCAGGGCATGCTTTATAAGAGTCTTTTGGGGTTGGGGAGCTAGTACAGCAGGTAGGACACTTGCCTTGCATGTGATCCTCTCTGTCTCATATGGTCCCCAGCACCTCCAGGAGCAATTCCTGTGTGTGCAGAGCAAGGCGTAACCCCCAGCATTGCTGGGTGTGGTCCCAAAAAAGAAACTATTGTCTTTTAACAATTACAACCTTTGAAATGGTGTGACTGTCCTCATACAAGAGTCACATCATTATGTGGCCCAAAAGGCCCATGCCCATACCGCAATCTAAGCTCATGTATAAAAGCCCTACCCAAAAAACAGTGGAATATAATTCCCAGAACTTGCTTATTCCTTTATTCCTTCACATGCCTCAGACAAATATGTATGTGTGTGTATGTCCCTTGTCACTTGTCCTCCTGTGTTCATCGATTTGCTTGAGCAGGTGCCAGTAACATCTCCATTCGTTGGGAATGAGGTCCATTACTATTACTGTTTCTGGCATATTGAATATACCACGGGTAGCTTGCCAGGCTCTGCTGTGGCTCTGGGTTCATCCCAGGTGCCCAGTGGGCCCAGTCTTTTCTACATAAATCAACGTAAATGTGCTATAAAGTGATTTTATGGGTGTGGAAGAAAAGTTAAATATAATATACATATATATTATATATGTATATTTTGTCTGTTATTTGTTTTTTGGATCATATCTTGTGGTGCTCAGGGGTTACTCCTGGCTCTCCACTCAGCAATTACTCTTGACAGTTGCATGCATGGCAAACACTCTACCTGCTGTCTTATCACTCTGGCCCCTAACTTCGTTTCAAAAATAGAAAACACACCTTCTGAATGCTTAGACTCTAGTGTTCTTTGGAAAGAAATTTATTTCTGGGTTTGGGCCAGGGATGCAGGCAGATACATGCTTTGCATGTGTGAAGCCCTTAGATCAGTCCCCACCTCTGCGTAGCCCCGAGCACCCAGCTCCACAGCAGCAGGTAGGACAGTATGTTAGCACATGCCGTGCGAGAATCCTCACCTAAGATGAATCTGGTGGCAGAGTTCAGAATGCGTTAATACTGAAGGAACTGTATTACTGCAATTGTTGTCTGGTTGCTAGGTTTATAAAACTAATTACTGGAACTCAAACTGGTATTTTGGTTTGGGTAACATTAGCATAACTGAGCTATTAAAGGCTTTTAAAAATTTTTTGCTAAAGGTAGCAATTAAAAACTACATATTTGGGCCGGAGTGATAGCACAGCAGGTAGGGCGTTTGCCTTGCACCAGCCTACCTGGGTTCAATCCCCAGCATCCCATATGGTTCAGGAGTAATTCCTGAGTGCAGAGCCAGGAGTAAACCCTGAGCATCTCCGGGTGTGACCCAAAAAAGAAAGAAAGAAAGAAAGAAAGAAAGAAAAGAAGAGAGAGAGAGAGAGAGAGAGAGAGAGAGAGAGAGAAAGAGAGAGAGAAAGAGAGAAAAAGAAAGAAAGAAAGAAAGAGATAGAGATAGAGAGAGATAGATGAATAAATGAATAGAGATAGAAAAATAGATAAATAAAAACTATATATTTATAGGGTCCAATATCATACCTCCTAAATATGTTAACATGCCACACTATTCATTGTTTTAAACACCTACCAAGTACTTAACAATGTTTCTTATATTTTTGTTTTCAAAAATAATGGTGTTTTTTCAGCCAGTCTTGAAGGCTTTAAATTGGGATATGCGTATTGTAGTTGAAACACGTAAATGGCAAATCTTTTTTTTAACTATTTTAAGATGTAAGCAAAAATGTTTGAATCAGACCAAACATGCTTTTTAACAAGCTATACAGGGGCCGGAGTGATGCTACAGCAGGGTGGGCGTTGCCTTGTGAGCGGCCGACAGTGGTAAGGCACTTGCCTTCATGCAGCCGAGCAGGCTTTGATTCCTGGTATCCCATATGGTTCCCTGCACACCGCCAGGTGTGGCCCCCCCAAAGCAAAAAGCAGATAGAAAGTGTATGTTCCTACGCTATGCACCAAGAAACAAGTGTTCCTCACCACTGTTTGTTGGACACCTTTTGCTCATTCTACTTCTACGGAGCTATTTGTAGCTTTTTAGTAAGGGATTTTTTGGTTTTGGGTTGTTGTTATTTTTTTTTTTGGGGGAAGTCAGTTATTCTGAAAGGTCCTTTTTCTTCATCATGGTATAAGAAAAGAACACACGGTCATCTACACTATGGAATACTATGCGGCTGTCGAAAGGATGAAATTATGAAATTTACCTGCAAATGGATGGACATGGAGTCTATCATGCTGAGTGAAATTAGTCAGAAGGAAAAGGACAGATATAGAATGACTGCATTCATTAATAGGATATAGATACCAGTGTTTTAATAAATATGGGAAATGGTAATGGCAGATTAAAACTCACCACTGAATATACACAAAGAGACTTAAGTGACAAACTCTAAATATCTGCAGGGCTAGCCACAATGTGTAAAATAAGAGGGAGAGAGATGCAGAGACAGAGAGAGAGATAGAGAGAGAAAGAGAGAACTGGGGTACCTGCTATTAAGGCGGGTGGGGGACGGGAGGGGGGGGTACTTGGTGGTGGAGATGGGGGCACTGGTGGAGGGATGGGTGCTGGAATACTGTATTACCAAGAACCAATTATGAACACCTTTGTAAGTGTATGTTTCACGGTGGTATAATAAAAAATTAAAAAAAAAAAAGAAAAGAACACACGAAAATTTGTCATCAGCACAGGGAAATGAACGCCCTGATTTCAGGGAGAAAGCAGAGCAAATTATATCTTTGTTTCCAGGAACAATCCTGGAAATCCAATATATATTTCTTAGAAGTTCTATCGCATTTATAAATGTGAATACTCAAAACTGCAACATGCCCAGAGTGGCATGTCTGGGGCAGCTAATGAAGGACGACCCCGCTCTCTGGCATTCGGCCTTCCTCTCAGGGGCCCCTCCAAAGCGGTGCATTTCTTTTGCCCCTTTGATGGCATTATAGCAGGGGGTTTTGTTTGTTTTTTACACCCTGCATCATAAACTACTTAGCAGTAGGATAAAGCACAAATGGTGTGTTTTCCTTAACCTTAATAGGAGGAGAATAATATGAAAATCAAAGGTTAAAAAAATAGCTTGCAGAAAGAATCTGGATATTGACTCCCTTAAATTATATGTGGGCTAAAGAGTTAGATAATGCCGGCAACAGAGCACATATTTGTATGCTGGTAGACCTGGCTTCAACTCCTGCACCGTATCTCTCTCTATGCAATGCCAGGAATAACCCTGAGCAAGAGGCAGGAGAAGCCCCTGAATACCACCTGGTGTGTCCCTAAAGCAAATAACAGAAAAAATATTGTGTATGTAAACTTCATTAAACAAGGATTTTTCATCTATAGTTTGTGAGTTTAGATGGGGGCAGTAACTGTATCTTTATGTCCACCCCTCCTGGAAATTAAACATTCCTTTTAGTTATGAGTTCGCAGCACACCTACAGTAGTACCAGCATCAGTAAAAGTCAGATATTTAGATATTTTCATCTCACAGTTACCTAGAAAAAGGAGATACGACATGATCCGACAGGGGGCTGGATAGATAGTACAGCAAGTGCGACGTTTGCCTTGTACATGGCCAGATTCAATCCTTGGCACCCCAAATGGTCTCCCTGAGCCCCACCAGGAGTGATCTCTGAGTGCAGAGCCAAGAATAAGCCCTGAGCACCACTGAGTGTTGGCACCCACGAAAAAAAAATGAAACACAAAAAATTATCAGATCATATTAAAGATGACAAACCCTTGGCTTTGGATTTAAAAAAAAAAAAAAAAGAAACCTCTGATTACCACCTAGTGGAGAGGCCAGAGCAGGGAAGAGCCGAGTAGGAGTAACACAGGAATAATGGTGCAGAGTCCGGAGCACTTGGTGGTGGGGTGGGGGTAACTTTGTTCATCAAGACCAGAAACTTCAACACTGTCATAGCCATGTTACTTCCCTAAACTTTAGTCGTATATTTTTGCAATTAAAAGAAATCATGGCGATTCTCAGACATGTGGCTAAATGTTTACTATGTAACGTGTTCAAGAGGCACATCTTTCTATATGATAAGCGTTTTATATATCTTAACTGCTGTTTTAAATGTGACTGCTTTAAGTCATCAGGACTTTAGCTATGCCAGTGATATGAGTGATGGGTATAACCATATACGCAAAACAGATTCAGTAGAACTGAAATGTGAGATCTAAGCACTAACTACCAAAACTTTGTGGGCCTGTCGAGTTAACAAATGTGCCTGTCAAGTTGACAGGTGGGGATAGAATGGGGCTCAGGATGGGGAGGAAACTAGGAACACTACGTTGACACTTGTGGAGGGATTGGTGTTGAATCAATGTGCCTAAAAGTCAACCATCAGTAACTTTGTGAATCATGGCTCTTTAATTAAAAAAAAAATTAAAGAAAAAAAAGGTAATTGTTTTTAAGGTTGGTTCTGTAGAACTGTTTTACGTTTCTCTTTTGGAGGTGCCCCGCAGTGCTCAGGGACTACTCCCAGCTCGGTGCTCTGAGGTTCGCTCCAGGCAGAGCTCAAGGATAATGTAGTGCCACGGATCAAATCCAAGCCTCCAGCCCACCAAGTCTGCACACTGGCCACTGCGCTCTCTAACCCTTAAGGATCTTCCTTACTTTCCCCTCTGTGTATATGGAGCTGGGAACTGAACCTAGGACCTCTCTCATGTGTGGATTGACTGCTGCTAAGTCACCACCCCAGCCCTAAGCGTCATTAAAAAATAGTAATCTGGGGCCTAAGTGATAGTCCAGCGGGTAGTGCGTTTGCCTTGCCTGCGGCCGGCCTGTGCCGGCCCAGGTTCAATCCCGGCATCCCATATAGTCCCCCGAGCACCACCAGGAGTAATTCCTGAGTGCAGAGCCAGGAGAAACCCCTGAACATTGCCGGGTGTGGCCCAAAAAGGCAAAAAAAAAAAAAAATAGTAATCTAGTCTCCATGAAATGACAAATTTATTCATGATTGGTTTGCAGGCATATAGCATTTCAACACTGAACCTTCATCAGTGTCCACTTCCCTCCAACATTCTCCACCCCCTACTGCCCCCCCACTTCCTTCCTCACCCACCAGTCTCTTCTGTGAGAGGGACTCTTTGTATCCGTAAGTCGCTGCACTGTGTTCACAGCACTCCTGCTGTAAGAACTTCACCCGTGACACCTTACCCCTTCCAGCACCCCTCTTCCTCCCGCTGACCACCTCCCTCCTCCTCCTGCTGACCACCTCCCTTCACCATAGTCGCAGTCCCTTCCCAGTCCCCCCCCCCACCCCCACAGCATATTTCCCAGGCAAGTTCTCATGTTTCCATTGTCTTTGAGCATTCATTATTCCGCTGTATGTCTTTTTTTTTTTTTTTTTTTTTTTGCTTTTGGGTCACACCGTGCTCAGGGGTTACTCCTGGCTCTGCACTCAGGAATTACTCCTGGCGGTGCTCGGGGACCATATGGGATGCCGGGATCGACCCGGCCGCGAGGCCGGCCGCAAGGAAACGCCTACCGCGAGCGCGCCCCGCCCCTGTATGTGTCTTTATATCCCACATCTGAGCAAGCTGCCATGGCTGCAGATTGGGTCCCTGAAGGCACCGAAACGCCTGAAGAGCATGTCCGCTTTCATCTGAGTCAAGAGCTGGTGCTTCCCCTAAACCTTGCATCATCCTCTTAAAAAGCAGGGGTGCAGAAAATAGCCTCCCTGTGCTAAAATAGCATGCTCTATTTTGAAATCACCCAGAAATACAGGGTTACTAGACAGTCTGCAGCAAGAGTTATGTGTGGGAAACATTAATTCTGTGGGAAAAGTGTTACCTGTACCTCTAAATATTTAATTTTGGTGTATGTGGGGGTGGAGAGAGATTAGGCCACACTTGGCAGTGTTATTCCCTGGCTCTGTACTCAGGAGTGAACCCCAGCTCAAGGGACTGTTTGCAATGCAGGGGATTTGAACTTGGGTCAGCTTCATGCAGTGCAGGTGTCTTACCAACTGTATTATCTCTCTGGCTGTAAATAATTTAACTCTAGGGCCAGAGCGATAGCCCAAGGGGTAGGGCGTTTGCATGCGACGGCCCATGCCAGCCGGGTTCTATTCCCAGCATCCCATATGGTCCCCAAGCAACGCCAGGAGTAATTCCTGAGTGCAGAGCCAGGAGAAACCCCTGAGCATTGCCGGTGTGACCCAAAAAAGCAAAATAATAATAATAATAATAATAATAATAATAATAATAATAAAAATAATTTAACTCTTGCTAGAATTTTCTTCTGTATTAACAGATGGAAGTGAAGGGCGACGTTTGGTTTTTACTGTATAAGCATAGCAACTTGGGAAAAGCAGCAAATAAGTGGTTTGATACTATTTCTTTTTAAAGATAGTATATTGCAGTATATAGAATAAGTATTGCATATTACACTTGGAAATCTCAAAGCAAATGCTCTTTAAAAGTACAACACGTGGGGTGGCCGGCCAGAGAGCAGTAGTTCGGGGTGAGCGCCCCTTTTCCACCCAGCGAAACACCGGTTTCATTCCCCCGCCCCCACAGCCCCACCACCGTTCTGTTCTGAGCATAGAGCCAGGTGTAGTGCTTGAGCACCAGCGGGTGTGCACCCCCATCAAGAGCAGAGAAAGATAATGTGGGTGGGGGGGTGGCACTAGGGGTGGGGTGGGGGCGGCACTAGGGTGGGGTGGGGCAGCCTTCTAAGGCCTGTCAGTAGGCCAGGGCCTCCACCTCATTCTCTCCATGGATGTGCTGTTGCCGTGGTCTGCTGTGCCAGGGGTCCAGCCTGTATTGGCTCCTGGCAGTGCCTTAACTCCTGTGCTAGCAGCTCTTTAGCCAGAACTTAATTTGGGGGATGGGGCGGTCACACCCGTGGTTTCTCCTGGCAGGTTTATGCCTGGCACTGCGCTCAGTGATGACTCCTGGAAGTGCTTAAGGGACCATATGGGGTGCTGGGGGATTGAACCCAGGTCAACTGTGTGCAAGGGAAGAGCCATACCTGTTGGGCTCTAAGCAGCTAGTATTGGAGCCTGGCACTTTCCACCGTAAGACCCTGGGGGTCAGGTCCCAGAGGTGGACCCTGTTCTCAGGGCAGTGGTGCTTCAAATGCTCACGAGTTTACACCTACGTGAAAGACATCTGTGCTTATCCAATGGGAGACTGGCAGGCAAACGATTTACATCTTAGGTGAGGCAGGATGTGCCTGGTCTTCTGATCACAGGAATATGTAAATCAATGATTGTTACCTTGCAAATGCTATATCTGTGATTGTTGTCTGTTGCAATGGCCCAGGAGCTTGCAAATGCCCGGTGATTTGTGCTTGTACCCCCTCCACCCAAATATTGTGTAATCTGTGCTCAGTAAAAAGAGTACTGCTATCCAGAGCTTCCCGCTGCGGCGGTGTCTTTCTTTCTTTCCTTTCTTAGCACTGGCAAGGCACAGTTTCTCCCAAGTCCCTCCCTCTCCTTTTCTGCAGGAATGAAGTCCTGCAAGATCCATTTATGCAGGGGCTGCTGGCCAGGCCTCTGACGTCTCGCTTGGAGCCCAACACATACCCTCTGTATATCACTCCAGCCCAAAGACTTCAAAGAAAAATCAGTTGATCACTTGATCACTTCACTTGATCGCTTGACATCACTTCACTTGATCGCTTGATATACCATTATTCATTGATTTGCTCTAGCAGGCGCCAGTAACATTTACGTTTGACCCTGTCACGTGCCAGTGTAGCCCAATGGCATCTGCTTGTTTCAAGAATACGGAGGAACCTCAAACCGTTCCTTCGGGTCTTGATGAAGAAGTCTGACCATCTTGTAGGTGGGCAGCCACGTGATCTTTTGACATCCTGTGGGATCCAGTCAGTAACGGCTCTAGTCCAGCAGTCATCTCCAAATAGCATTACTTGTCCAGCCCATCTGATTTTCAATGCCTTCTTTGATTCAAAAAATCAAAGAAAAATAAAAAAGGAAGTAGCTTTTTCTTAGTAGTGGGCTTTTCTGCCACCGTTGACAGCCTGATGTCTTTGGCTAGGAACCCTCTGCTCTCTGTGACACTTCAGAGCTTAGCTCTGTACTTTATACTTCATACAAAGTTTTCATTCTAAAGGTCTGAAGCAGTATCTAATACATGAAATGTATATAATTTTCTCCTTGAAACAAATGAAAAAATTCTATATTCTAACTGGTAATATTTTTAGGGATAAAGACCTGTTCCTTAATGACACAATACGGGTTCTCCTGTTGGGTTCAGTGACGGTTGGTGCACATGTCAGCCCGGTTCCTGTGACTGGGGACAACCCCTCATATCCCCTCCCTTCCGCAGGCCGAAAGTGGCCCCTTCTTATGCCTCTGTTTAGGGCATCGCTTTCTTGGCCTTCCACCTCCTTTTCAGAAGGGAAAAAAAAGTCGCTCAGAACTCCGCCCCACCCCTCAAAATCTACCTTTTTAAGCAAACAAATTATGCCCAGTTATGCCCAGGGTACTGCCACACGCCCCCTCCCATCCCCATTGCAGTATATCACTCACTTTGGGAAACTGTTTTAGGGGCAGCTCCAGTGTTCCTTCTGGGAGGTTTCCTCCATCTCTGTGCTTCTGTTGGCTCTTGTCCCTACCTCTGTCAAGGGTCTTACCACGCTGTAATTTAATTATCTATTCCTAATTGTCTCTCAGGAGACCTTCACCTCAGTACCATTAGCCTTATCTCAGTGTGCCTGGAGCAGGGCCTGTGCGTTCAGTAGTTTGCTCGGTCGTTTTATAGTAGAACCGCCCAGCTCACACCTCTCACACTGTGCTTGTCTGGAATCCTACCCAGGCAGAACACACAGGGCACTATGCTTTGACCTTTAAACTTTTTCTCGAGTCCTCCAAGCTCATCTGCGCGGCCTGATAGCACATTTCACTAAACTCAGTCCACACAGAAACTAACACTGTTAAGCCAGTCACCATCTCAAGTTTACCTTTCGCGGTAGAAGTGAGACCAGAAGTGATGCTGTCCCCTGAGCCAGCCCTCCCTGTATGTCAACCTCACGCCTCCGACGCTTGCGATTTCATTTCTCTCTTGCCAAGCTTTCCTTTTTTCCATATCTATACTGTTATTTAAATAAATGTGTGTGTGTATTTATATATATATACACACACACACACACATATATTTGTACATATGTCTGCTCAGTTATTGTATAATAACAGAATAGCTTAATTCTGAGCTAGAAAATAGTAGTTTCTTATGACAACCCAGTGAGTTTTTGTGGAACACAAAATAGAGATCTAAAGCATTTGTATTTCATGTTGAAACGTTAAAAAAAAAAAAAAAACAGAAAAGAAGGTTAGCTCATGTTCCTGCTCCTTGTGGGAGGAAGGGACACAGCCCTGCGGCTTCTGGGGCATTCAGGTGACCTCAAGATTCTGGGCATGATTTTGGGGGAGTAACAGTTTTCGCGATCAGCAGTGCAGTTGGCCACAAACATCACGCTTCAATGCAGCTTCCATCAGTATGATTTAAGACTATGCCACATGGTTGAAATACTTACCTTGTGTCTCCAGTCGGTTTGCTGAGAATTGTTTGTTCTCTCCATTTATACCTTTTCATTAAGCCGGGTGTAGAGAGGCTGGTGGGAAAGGAGGAGGTAAGGACAGTTTCCATACCAACTAGATTCTCTCTGATTTTGTCAGAGGTCTACTATTTCTGTAGTCATGGAGATCTCTCAGGCCTTTTTTTAAAATGATGACTTTTTATGAACTCATTAGTATTAGCAAATATCAAAATAGAACTTGCAGCTGTGTTCCATGTGCACTGCTGAAGTTTCACAAAGCTGATACAGAAGCTCTTTAGGGTCAGTACTGGCCATCAGGCACAATCTCTTGGTACACGCTCACTTATGAGGAAAGAAAGGGGGGAAGCCACCAGTCTCAGCCTAGGTCCCAGTTATTCTTCAGACAGTTCAGTTATTCATCAGGTGAGTGCATGGTCCTTTTCTCAACCGTCAGCATGACTCATGAAAACCATAGCGATTTGGGAGTCCGAGATGTACAGCCACATTCCCTAATCGGACCCCTTCTGGTTATCTGCCTCTGATTTTCGTCTTAAGGTGGAAGCTGATGGCCCGTCTTGCACAGCGACTGCAGGCATTAGAGGGCGTGCACAGGAAGCTGCAAGCACAGGCGCTTGTGATGGTAGATGGGGCTTGCAGAATGACTCTCCCCATTGTTGATTTTGTTGCTGTCAGTATGACATTGTTCCTCTACAACTTTCTGTTGTCTTCATTTCCCTCTGAAAACTTGGGTTGTAGCAATCCTTGTTTCACCTGAGTCCAGCAGCCAATCTGAGAGTTTTCATTGGCACAAAGATAAAGTCTCTTTTGTTGATTTCACACGAGAGAGTAGATCATGGGGTTAAGGCACAGGCCTTGCCGCCTACTGACCCTGGTCAAATTCCAGCATCACATACAGACACCTGAGCACCTCCAGGGTCTCTCCTAAGCACAGAGCCAGGAATAGCCTGTGAGCATGTCAGACCACTTTCCTTTCCTATTGAATTTATCTGATACTAAGGGACTGCAGTGCAAGAGTTGAGTGAGTGAAAGGAGGAAATAGTACATCAAGCATCACTAGAGTTTTGAAGCCTGGTTTGAGGAACCTTAAAGTTTTGGGTAACCTAGAAGCAACAGCTAATGATTTATTGTCAGTACTCTGAGCTTTGTGTGGCATTAGAATTAATTTTTTGAGCTTCAATACTGAGCCTAAACTTTTGTTAAAGGCTAGACTTGGAAAATGGAATAATATTTTTCCTCTAGTGAAATGAAAGTCAATAAACTGTTCTTCCCACTCCCTGTTAAGTTAAATTGCAATTCTAATTAAATTTAATTCCCTGTTAATTAAAACTAATTTAGGGGCTGGGACAATAATGCAGCAAATAGGCTGCTTGCCTTGCATGAGGCCAACCCAGATTCTGTCCCCTGCATCCCATATGGTCTCCTGAGCACTCTCTTGAGTGAACCCTGAGTGCATAGACAGGAATAACCCAAACTGATTTAGAATAATTTCTAGATCATTGGAAGCTAGAATTGTTGCCAGTGGATAGTTCGTTAAGCCCCTCCGTGCTTAGCTGAATTCTCTTTTCACACTCCTAAAAATGTCCTTGCATGACAGTGCTGGCTAAATAATATGAGATTGATCTAATGTCAGATCAGTATTGGTATTTGTATAACCCCAGTATGAGTGGTGTCTATATTGATTTGCTGTAAATAGCAGTAGTTGTAGGAATCTGCTAGCATATTCTTGACTTTCTCCTGGAAAAGAATTATTCTACACAGTCATAGACAGCTCCCTAAATCCTTAGGAACAAAGCTGAACATTCCCTCTGGAGCAGGCTAAGGACTCCAGGCAGGGGGTAGGGATATCTTCTCCTGGTCTTCCCATTCCCTGTGTCCCCAGAGGGTGACCCCTCTTACACAGGGTGTCATCGCCAGTGGAGGCCAGGGTGCCAAAAGAGGGCTGTCATTGGGAGGGCTTACTGGGAAGGGTAAGTAAAAGTGCTTCCAGCAAAGGCGCATGGCTTGGATTCACCGAACTAGAGTGGTCAGAGGGAGGAAAGCAAGGCCACCGAGACAGTTCTTTGAAATTGTAAATAACCAAAGCTGAGCATGCCTTCTGTATTATTATTATTATTATTATTATTATTATTATTATTATTATTATTATGTAGGTAGGGGAGGAGTTGGGCCATGCCTAGAAGTGCTCAATCGTGGCTCTTTGCTCAGGGGGTCACCCCCCCCTCTGATCTCAGGATTCTAACAGTGGGTTGGCTGCATGTAAGGCAATTCTTTACCCCTGTACTCACGCTCTCTCTCTCTGACCCCAGACTTCTGTATTATTTTTGTCATAGTTGATATTTCTGTCATAGCTTCTGACAACAGTATGTGTCATGGCAAAATATTTTTCTGTGTTCTAGAGATATTACTCTACCAACGGCACCAGTAAGATTTAAGTATTGAGAAGGGCCACAAAGTTTTACCCTAAGTCTCCTATTGCAGTTCAGTGCTAAGCAAGCATAGGTAATGAATCTAAGCATCAACCTTGATGAAGATGTAACACAGTGATGTCACTTGATCACTTGAATCCCGTTATTCATTGATTTGCTCGAGCGGGCACCAGTAACATTTTCATTGGACCCTATCCGATGCCAGTGTAGCCCAATTGAAGAGCCTCAAACTGTTCCTTCAGGGTCTTGACAAGGAAGTCTGATCATCTTGTAGGTGGGCGGCCACGTGATATTTTGATATCCGTGGGATCCAGTCGGTAATGGCTCTAGTCCAGCGGTTGTCTCCAAATCGCATTACATGTCCAGCCCATCTGATCTTCAATGCCTTGGCAAACGAGACAGCATCCCCTGATTCTGGAATAGCGAAGGAGGTCAGAACTCCGGGATTCCTTCTCTCACCTGAGTGAGGCGTGATATTCCAAGCATAGCTCTTTCGATTCCTCTCTGGGAGACCCGAATAGCATTCTCATCCTGCTTTCATAGGGCCCAGGTCTCTGAAGCGTATGTTAATGCAGGGAGAACGTGGAGTCAAAGAGATGTGCCCAGAGCCGGAGGTTCTTTGTCCTTTTAGCTATTTCTTTGATGCCTTTGAAGGCATCCCATGCCGCTCTCTTCCTCCTGCGCAGCTCAGGTTTTAGGTCGTTCATCATGTTGATTTCTCGACCTAGGTACACATAACTGCTGCATTCAGAGATGTTTGTTCCATTGACAGTGAATGGGGCCTCTGGAAGAGCTCATTCTTCATAAACATTGTTTTGTTGAGATTCAGCTGTAGACCTATCTTTCCACATTCTCGGTCTAAGTCAGCCAGCATTTGTGCCGCTTGGCTAATGTTTGGTGTTTGGTGTTATTAGAAAGATGTCATCAGCGAAGCGGAGGTGGTGTAGTTGCTGACCATCTATCTTCACTCCCATTCCTTCCCATTCTAATTGTTGCATGATGTTCTCGAGGGTGGCACTGAAGAGTTTTGGTGAAATGGTATCACCCTGTCGAGCCCCCTTTTCACATTAATGATCACTTCTTTGTAGAATGGTGAGATCCTGGTGGTGAATCCGTAATACAGCTCACGAAGGATCTTGATGTATTGGGTTTGAACACCCTGTTTGGCTAGGGCTTCGATGACTGCTTCAGTCTCCACAGAATCAAAGGCTTTCTGTAAATTAATGAACGTGAGACAGAGCGGCATCTTGAACTCCCTACAAACCTCAATGAGCTTGGTTACTGTGTGGATATGGTCAATTGTGCTGAATCCTTTCCGGAAGCCAGCTTGCTCGCATGGTTGTCCTTCATCTAGTGTTCTGTTAATCCTGTTCAGGATGACTCGTGTAAACAGCTTGTAGATGACGGACAACAGGCAGATGGGGCGATAGTTGCTGATGGAATGTCTCCCTTCTTGAACAGTAGAACTGTCCTGCTGGTTTTCCATTGGGAGGGCACCTTGCATTTGGACAGGTAGCCTGTGAAGAGCCGAGCTAGTGTATTGATGAGTACCGACGGCAGATTCTTCAGGTGTTCGGGTCTGACTTTGTCTGGGCCTGGTGCTGTTCCCTTCTTTATCGACGAGATGGCATGTCGGATTTCAGAAGGGAGAACGTTGGGAATGACATATCCATCCTGTGGAATTTGGTATGTGGGCAGGTGGATGTGGCTATCACAGTGATGTCACATATACTTATTTCTGATTCCATGTATAGTGGAGAGTTTTGCCTTTGTGTTATATAAGTTCAGGCTTATATCTTCTTACAGAGGATAGACAAACATACTGCAAATAATAGTTTGTAACTGACTATTTAATTTCAAGATGTAGATCGTTATTGTTAATGTGTTCCCATATTATTTTAACCAAAAGGCTTATATGCACTACTGCTTTATTGGCAACTTCTTTTTTATGATTAAGATGTTCAGAAGTCAATTTGGTAGACTATAAAAGAAGTGTCCCTGGTGTGAAATGTGGTTCTCATTCATGAGCCTTCACTGCTCCTTTTGTCTTTCCACCCTACCTTTTTAAAATTTTTCATTATTTTTATTGAATCACAGTGAGTTACAAAGTCATTCATGATCGAGTTCAGGCAGGCAGTGTTCCAACACCCTTAAGAAGTGTCCATCCCCTTCCACCAGTGTCCTTGGTTTCTCTCCTGCCCATCAGCCTACCTCTGTGGCAGGCACTATCTTATTCCCCCTCCCCCCATTTTCCATTTTTTAATATCCCCCTCTGGAGTATAGAGGCACTGTGGCTCTAACACTCATAGGGTACCATGCGTGCCACTTGACCTTCGCCGTCTAGTTTGTTCGTGTTCTGCCAGGCAGGAAAGCTGCCTCCTCCTCCTCCTGATGCCATTGGGAGCGGGCAGAACCCTGTGAAACTGCTCTCTTGTTTCTAAGACAGGGCCCTTTCCTTTAGTTTGCTTTGGTTTCATCTGCAGAAGCATTTCAGATATCCCATAAGTTCCCAGATCTAAGGTCTTCTATTTGGCACTGTCTTGAGCTATGACAAATTAGAGAAATCCAACAAGTTGCTCAAATAAAAGGCCAGCTATCGTAGAAAGAAAACAGGAAAGAGGCAGAACAGCCCATAAAACATCTCACTCTCTTCCTGCAGAAGGACCCAGCAGTGGTTTGTGACTTTAATCCTCTTTTCCTGACCGGATACACATAGCAGAGTCTGAGCATACCAACGTCCTTGCTTAGTCATTTCTTTGCATCCCTGATGATGGTCTTCATTTTTAATCGATTCGAGTGTATTTTTAGACCAGTACGAGAGAGCAGATTCCCCCTGAAAGTCGCAGCAATGTGAGTCCTGAGGCAACATCTCCATTGAGTTCCCAGGATGTGGCTGGGCGCCATCCAGATCAGAGAAAGAGCAGCCTCAGCGTTCTGTCCGCTCAGCTCAGCCCTCCCTGGCTAACAGCCTGTGAGCCTGGCTTGGCAGTTGGGCAGGAAGGTGGCCAGGAAGTCGTCTACCCTTTTTGCTGTATCGCTCCATTTCCTATGCAGAGAAGGTGCCAGAGGAGCAATTCGATTCCAGTCCAGGTTGTGATGGCCTCCCATCCGAGTTGGCCGAAGTCTCAGGAGAGGGGAATGGGAAATGTATCCCCATGAAACAAGCCTAGTTTTTAAGCTCCCGATGCGATCTTAACATTGCAGCTTCTAGCGAGTTCCCTTCCTGCTTTTGTTCCCTGTTACCATATATCTCTAGGGAGCGCTCTACCTCCTTGGGATTCTCTTTGTAGTCTTCTTCCTTGGAAGGCTGATCTTCTCCACAGAGCCCAGACTGGCAGAAACAGAGAGGTCTGGTCTGTAAGAGACGAACACACCAACTTTGGGAGGTGGGGTGAGCAAGGGATCAGGTACTAGTTGGTTGTATAGGAAGGTGAGAAAATGCTCGGTCTGTACTGTGGTCTGTGCCCATGCGTGAAGATTTAATGGAAAAGATGGGACATAGGAGGTCTGACTACTGAGCATATGGTTAAGAGTGATAAAATGCAGCCTAATTAAGGAAGAAACTGGGCAAGTAGGGCAAGTAAGATTAGCAAAGGAGTAGAGGAACAGGAGAGTGAACAGCATGACATTCTGAGTAAACAGAAGACCTATTTATACAATTTTCTCCCAGAAATAATAGGAGGAAGGGGGGTTTTACTTTCTTGCTATTTATTTATGTACTATTTGAATTTTTAAATTTTTAAATCATTAAATAAACATCTTGTTAATAAAAAAAAATAAGCAGGGTTTTTAGTAGCCATTCAGATTTTACTCCTCAATATATACAAATTAGGGATCTGAGAGGGTGTTTGCCTTGTGCATGGCCAACCTGGGTATGGGCCCCTGAGCCCACCAGAAATGACCCCTGAGCACAGAGCCAGGAGTAAGCCCTGAGCACTGCCAGGTGTGGCCACCAAAACAAAATAAATAATTGAAAAATTAACCTGTGTTATTTTTCAATTGAATTTAGGACTGAGAATTGTTCAAAGGACTGTGTGCATGCCTCTCATTCATAGGACCCTGAGTTTGATCCCTGACAACTCTGGGTCACCCGAGCACCTCTGGGTATAGCCTCAAGGCCCCTGAGCTCTAGGGGCAGCTCTGCTGGAGTCCTGCACTGCTGAACCCAAACAGCACCATGTTGTGGGGCGCGACCAGGCATGGAATTATCTCACCCGCCCCGTCCCAGCCAGTCTGGTAAATGCCAGAGTGCCCCCCAGTGCTGCTTGAGAACCCCCACCTCAAAGTAAAATAAAACTAAATCAGTGAAGATTTTCTTGCATTTTATAGGCACTTGATTATAAAAGACAGTTACTACCTACTCTGAGGATACATTTATAGATAGATTGGCTGATAGAGAAGGTAATTGAGTGTTTCTGTGGCCAACCATAATGTCCTTCGTTGCACTTAGCATGCAGATCTGCAGAGGCCTTAGCGTGCGAGCCATCTGAAGAGGGGAGTTGGGACTGAGGAGTTACCAGCAGCTGGGCTGGGTGACTAGGCTTGTTCTGGGAAACCATCAGATTTCGTTTTAGCAGCTATCCACTGACTTCAGAGGTGTTCAATTTCAGTGGAACCGATTTCTCTCACAGATGATGCTATTAAAACCTGGATCACTTTTTGCTCCTGGTTTTGCTCCTCCTGCTGTTTGCAAAGCTGAATGTTGATCTGCTTTAATACGATGCCACAGCAACAGCATCTGCTTTGCTCTCTGACTCCTGGAAGAAATTGGAACACATAAAATCCATGTTGATTCAGGCGAACAAGGTGCTGAGATGGAAAATATGTGCAAAATTTCTCAGTTTGTCAAGCCGCATGTGAACACCTTGATAAAAAGCCATTATCACACGTGTGGGAGACACATGTTTTATCATCTAACTACCTACTTAGGTGTGCCTGGGTTTTTTCTATTCTAATTCATGTATGGCCTTTGTAGCTTCTTATTATGCCAATCCCTCCAATTAATATTAAATCCTCTCCCTTGTTTGGAATCTCACTCCTCTCCATAGCCTTTTTGAGGTCTCGCTTCCAGACATCAGTGACATCTGACTGGTACTGGATAATTGATCATTCAAGAAGAAAGGCAATAGATGCTAGAAGCCAGAGCTGGGAAAAATTTTGGAAGACTTTTAGAATGCTGAAGTGTTTGGAATTTATTCTATAGTGAATTAAAAGTTAACATGTTGAAGGAGTGGAGGCTGGAGCAATCGCTCCATTGGGTATAGCACTGGCCTTGCACTCAGCAGACACAGGTTAGATTCCCAGTCTTGGATATGGTAAGCACCGCCAGTGCAAAGCCAGGAGTAAGCCCTGAGCACCACTAGACTCAAAACGAAACAGTTTAGGGATTTCTTCAGTATTTTGCACTCATTGAATCAAAGTCAGGGCCTTGCACAGGCAGACATGTACCTCACGCCTGCGCTAGCTCCCCAGCTGTAAATTAAGCCTGTTTCTTACTTAAAGGAAACTGAGAAGTAAACACTTGCCGCTACTTGTCTAGCAGCTCAGGGATTTCGGGGTCAAATCTCATCACTCACTGCTTTTGCCTTTCTTATATAAGCAACTCCTGGTTGCAACAGGAGGATGCTCTTTTGGACACCATATCCGTGTTCAAGGCAAGAAACTAGGATGGGAAGAGCAAAGGGATTCATGCCACTCGAGTCTGTTTTCCCTTTAGCAGAGACTGCTGCCTACCAGGTTCAGCTTATTGGCTAGGATTTTGACTATGGCCAATGACTTAAGACTATGGGTTCCGTTAGAAAAGGCCTGCATTTAGCTGGGGCGGGGGGTGGAATCTGTAGGTTCTTATAAGGCTGATAAATGTCAGTGTACGTTTATTCAAAATCCAGAATAGCCAGAGAAGAGAACTCTTTCAGGGGAAAGTTTGGTGATAATGATGTGCACGTGACTTGGTGACTGGAGTAAATGTCCCGCTCTGGTAGAGGGTATTGCTTGGAGAAAAGACTGCATGCGTCCTAGGAAGAGGTACAAGGGAATGTTCTGAACCATCCATTCAGTTTTGCTGTCACCCTTAAAATGCTCAAAAAACAGTAAAGGCTGTTATATATATATATAAAAAAATGTAGCTATGGATTGGCTTTCTGTTTTTGTTTGGTGGGGCAACTGGGGTCTCAATAAAAATAAAAAACAGCAAGGCCTCAGGTATAAAGTGACAAACAGGACTGCACGGTTAGTCCCAAAACTTAAAACAAACTTTAAGCATTCAATGGTTACCCAACGTGAACTGGAATAAATTTAACCTTTTATTATCTACCACTCATTCCCATTGCGCTTTACAGAGTTTACTTAGAAACCTTGTTAAGTAATTTATTGTTTATTAATAAAGTGCTTTTATTTTATGCAGGGAGAAACGATTAAATGCTGATACTCTGCAGTCATAAATGTGTGTTTATTTCACAGATTAAACTCAGTTGACTAATACTTATGGGATTAAAATTACATTCTTTTTATTTATGCAGAATTGGTATTTAAATGTGACTGCTGTTCATTTGATATTCTAAATATGTTTTTTGTATCTGAATATTTTTTATTTAAGAACAAAGTTTTTTTTATATGCCACTAGCAATCATTTTATAAAATATTATGTGCCTTTTCATTTTCTGATTATGCTGTGAAAGTGAGAACAACCTTTTACACTTCCTTTAATTAAAGACTAGTATAATAAAGTCGAGTTCTAATGATTTTATTTCCCCAAGTTATTTAAATCGTTTCCTTTAATTAGCCACTGAATTTAATTGAGTTGGGTCTAATTTGATAAACTCCCTAGCTGTTAAAATTTAGATGGATAACGCCACTCTCTGTTATTTCGCATTTCTTGGTATACTACAACCAGAACACAGAATGAGGTGAGACGTTCCCCACTTTCTGTACTTTGACCTGTATAGTCCAAGTACTATATGTTTTGCTTAGTCATAAACATTATTCATTTTACAAGGCAGAGGTCGTTTGTGTTGGAACCGGTGTTGTGACTGGTGATAGATCGCCAGCAAAGTGTGTCACCTGCAGGATGATAAACCTTGGCTTCTAATCTGCTTTATATTAATGTAGGTAGAAAACCCAGGCAGCTTTTTATCTGTTAGTTAGATGTTGCCATCTGGCTGGAGGGACGATTTTGTGTGTTTTATTTCTTGTTTGTTTTTAGAGAAAAGCCTTTTTTGACTGAATTTAAAGTGTGTAATGTGGGGCGGGCGTGCCAGCGGGTAGGGCGTTTGCCTTACGCGGCGGCCTGTGCCGCCCGGGTTCGATCCCGGCATCCCATATGGTCCCCGAGCACCGCCAGGGTAATTCCTGAGTGCAGAGCCAGGAGTAACCCTGAGCTTGCCGGTGTGACCAAAAAAAAAAAAAAAAAAAAAAACTTACATTTAAGTATAAAATTAATGCTGCATATTTGTAGCATTAAAAAAATAAAGTGTGTAATGTTATTCCTGTCAGCTCAATATATCAGAAATAAATCAAGAGCTGTGCTTAGTGGCAAACAAAACAGTTTAAGTCATTCCTGATAGTTCCCATAAAATATATAGAACCATGTGCCTTCAGCTAAGATCAACATTTCTTTGACTTTTAGAGAGATTATAAGAAAAAATTATAGTCAGTTGTGTTTGAAAAGCGGGTTTACTGATCCCTCAAAGCAAGACTCAAACCCAGAGCCTTACTCGTACAAAGCACTAAACCAAGACCTGGGCCCGACATTCCATATTGTAAATAGTAACAAAAAATGTATTTTCCTTGTGAATATTCAGACTGCCTGTCTTTTAGGAGGGTGCGAGGGCGGCGCCCACACAGTGCTTGAGTGCTCAGGGACCATTCCTGGCAATATTGGCCAACTCTGACCTGTGGCTCAATGTCAGGGTCCGAGGCTACAGAGTTGCCTGGGTACCGCAGTGCTGAGGTTACCCCAGCATCCCAGGATCTATGTCCAGAGGTAGCTGGGGGACCTTGTGGCACTTTCGGATTGAATTTGAAGCATCAAATCCAGTATCTCACCAGCCTTACAGCCTCCTTCCTTTCAGTGAAATTTAAACCAAGGTGGGTCTCTTAGCTTGGAGTCCTGAATTCCTCATTCGTTAGGTTGTGTTTTTTCCTAAATTAAGCTTGCAGGAGTGCAGTTCCTCGGCCTTAGAGGATGTGGACGGTAGGTGCGTGGGGGCCATTTCCTCGAACTGCACAATTTTTACCCCCTGAAAGCTCGAAGCTGTATTTTGTTTCAGAGCAGTGAGAGAAAGATGGCCTCGGCCCACAGGGTGCCCGCAAGGTCCTTCCGCTTGTACTTGAGCACTCTCTCGCATGGGAGACGCTAATGGAACAAAGCTTTCAAGCCAGCCAGCAGATCAATAATGATTGGATAAGGCTAATGAAGATTTATCGAGCATCAGAGCAGGCTTAATTTTCTGTTTTAAAGGAAGGAAAGAGATTTTATGAAGCAATAATACTGGAGAGGCACCTGACTCGTTTTGAAAATGGTTTTAAGATATTTTTTTAAAGGTATATGCAAACTGGTGTGCTCATTGCCTAGGATTTCAGATTTAAAAAAACAATCTTAGAGTGAATAAATCCTGGTTCGTTGGATTCTAAGTCTGTAAAATTCTCTAGAGTTTGTTTTCAAAAGGAAACTCTCAGGGTTTTATTTTCCCATTATCATGACGGAGGGGTTTTTTCAAAGGCAGGTGTCTGCTTTCATTGAATAACTGTCATCTGTGTAAGGTCCCAGCAGAACTGTCGATCTCCTCTTTACGGATCAGGTTGTCCCGAGCCCAGCCCCCCCGGGGCCCAGGAAGGTGCGATTGTAGCTGAGCTGAAAACCTCAGAGTCCAGCAACGGAGCTGGGCCTACCTGCCACCTTGGTCGCTCCACCCCACCCTCTTGCCACGAGACCACTGTCATCAAGCTGACCCTAGGTCTGCTTTCCCCATTTATGTTTAGTGAGGATAGTGCCCGGCGCCAGAAAACCCATTTCCCACAGTAGCACAGGGAAACGGGAGCAAGGGGTAACACCATCTGCCATTCATCAAGCACATCCGTGGGCCCTGCACTGTCCTTCTTTGTTAAGGACCAGGGAGGAAATGCTTGTGGTGCAGGTGACACTGCACTCACCTGTCAACACAGCCAAGGGCCTCAAATATAGGCGGCCCTGTACCGCTTTGAAGCCATGTTCAAAGGTTAAGGGAAAAGGAACTATATTAAACACCTGCTGCGTGCCTGGCTCTATGTGGCATCTTAGCCTCTGTCTTCCCAGTGACCCTGGGAGTTAGGCCACGTCATTCCTGTCACCTCCTTGGACAAGGCAAGAAACATGGCGGTCACTCAGCCAGTCACTAGTCGCAGGAGTCAAGTTGAAACCCATGTATGTTCGTGCCTGTGTCTTTCCCTTTTCCGTGCTACAATAGAAACCAAAAGCATATGGGGAGAAATAAGGAAGGGAATGATGGCCTTGGTTTATCCAAGGAAATGGTTGTGGTCCCATGGTAGAACCTAGGGCATTGTGGTAGTAGTGGGAAGAAAGTGGGAAGAAAAGGGCACACCCCAACAAGACTACAAGAATAGCTTGAATAAGCTCTATGTGAGCAAAAGAAATGGTTGTTTGGGTGCTAGAGAGATAGTATAGGGTACAAGGCACTTGCCTTGCATGTTGCTGACCCCCTGGCACCACATATGATACCCTGATTACCCTGCAGAACTTATCCCTGAAAACTGCAGGGTGTGAGGGGGAAAAAGAAGAAAGAAACAAAAATGTTTCAGCTGCCAATCTTCTTTATATTTTTATGCTGCAGTGGTAATTGAAACAGTAGTCCTAATCACTATGTTACTTAATGGCTTTTTCTCTAAGCCATTTAATTTGCATTTTGTGTGAAGTCAAGGTTTTTATACCTGACAGTTAAATCTTAATCCTAGAAAGAAAAGGGAGGGAGGAAGGAAGTGAGGAAAGGGAGAGGAGAAGGCAACATAGAATCTTTGGCCAGTTGCACAGTTTATAATTTTTTTACCAAGTCTACCCTGTCAGCCTTACATGAACAGGAAAAAAATTAAAATCCAAATTTTTCTTTTTACAAGCAGGAGTTGGTGGATCTTCTGGAATTGAAATGAATCCCTGAGATCTAGATGATAATTCAGTGGACAGATTGATTTCAACTATAGTGAACCCAGTAAAAGTCAGATGTAGATAAACTGGAATTTAAGGAGCCAGACCTGACCTCCAGCTTAATTGAAATGTATTTGTCACGTTTAAGTTTCCCTCCCTTCTCCTATCCATCCATCCATCCTTCATTCATTCATTCTTCATTCCTTCCTTCTTTCTTTCTTTCTTTCCCAGCTGCCAGGAATAAGACTGAGGTCTCTCACATGCTGAGCTGGTGCCCCACCACTGAATTAGATCCAGCCCTTTACATTTGAGTTTCAGGACAATAAAGCAAATGATAGTCTGTTCCCTACCCTGCCCTTTTACCAGAGGTTATGGGGTGTACCACTGCTGGGTCTGAGCCTGTTGGTCCATGGCCCCTCTCTCAGTGATTATTTAGAAAAGTTACTTGCAGTGACCATTTGTCATTCTAATCTCGTTCCTATTTCTGTTACATAAAACCCACTCAGGATTGATACTTGGCAGGACTTGAGGAGGGGGTTTGCAAATATGCAGTCATAGGAAAAATTCTATTGAATGTACTAAGCTAAAAAAAGAGATAAATACATTGGAAATATCACTTGATCTCTTGACATCCGTGATTTGCTCGAGTGAGCGCCAGTAACGTTTCATTTTGTCCCAGTCACGTGCCAGTGTAGCCCAATGGCATCTGCTTGCTCCAGGAATACAAAGAGCCTCGAACCATTCGTTCAGGGTCTAATATTAATTCTCTTCTGTTAACTAAAAATAACAAATAAAATATTCCTAAATAGCTTATTAATTAAATAAGGCTTTACTTGCACCATCCATAAGAAAACGGCAACCCACAACTTCAAATATGCGGGGTATTCTGCTTCTGCTTTTTATCTTTCTTAACTATTAACTTCTTTCGAGCAGTTTTAAGAAGATTAACTTGGTGAATAAGGGAAAGGTTACCCTATCCAGAGTGAGCCACAAATCTTCCAAATACAATGTTGGGGCTTGAGTGAAGACTTTTGGCCACAATCCATAATCTGCGTTGCGGCATCGTGAAAGCTGGCAACTTCCTTTGGGCAGGAGGGTTGAGAGCGTGTATTGTCACAGCATTGAGGAAGCCAACAACTTTCCGACATTCTTGCTAAAACAGTGTCAGGGCCTGTCCTGCTTCCCCGGGACTCAGCTTGCTTTGTCCCCATACTTCAGCCTAAGAGATAATTCCACCAAGGACAAAATTCTATCAGAAACCTCCATGGAGGCCATTTGCTGTTTCGCTTTTCATTTACTGTCTGCCCAGTCTCTTATGAATCTTTATAGACCTTTCCTAGAAATGAGGCAAAGAAGGTTCAAGCCAATTAATCTTTGTGTCTGAAGGTGTTGTTTAAAGCAAATCATTTTTAAAAAGTTTTAAAAACTATTATATAGAATACTTTCACCACTTAATGGGTGGGGTTTCCATGCTAGCTAATCCTAGTTAATAGAGAACCATAAAAATTTTGCTTCCACCATTTAGAGATCATAAATTTAGTAATGTGTTTTCAGTACATGTTGGATATCATTTTAAAATTTGATCTTCCTGACACACAGTTACTATCATACCCTTTTAGATTTAAACCACTGAACAAATGATCCCGGTTCTCTAAGCAGTATCTAGTTCTGAGTCTAATGTAGTAGATAATGAATATGTAATTTGTCAGGGGAAGAGCGCTACAAAGAAATCCGGATAAGAAGTAGCAGGGGTGGTGGAATGCTGTCTCCAGCAGGACAAGGAGTCTCTGGTGTCGTATTGAAGCAGGGGAAGAGGGTGAACGAGACCCATGTTGATATCTAGGACAGCATTTCTTAGCATGCTGAGACAAGTAGACGGAATCAGTCAGGCAATACAAGTACAACAGATTAAATAAGTGAAAACAGTAGTACAAGTAAAAGCCAAACTGTGTCAAACCTTCTAGGCAGTGACAGAGACCTTGAGTTTTGATGAGTGGAACAGCAGCTGAGGAAAGTTTTGCTGTGGGTAATGACAAGAAAGGATTTAAGTTTCAACTACTGAGAAAAATAGAAGGTGGTGAGTGGTCAAATTAAGTAGACTAGTAAAGAGGAAATTGCAGTCACACAGGGAAAGACGCTCAGAAAGGCAGTAGAAAAAGTGAGTTTTTTAAAGGTAGAGCTAGAATAATAGATTGAATGTAAGGGGTGATAAGAAAGAAGTCAAGAAGGACTTCTACGCCATTCAGCCAGGAGAATGGAATCACGTTCGTGGTGGAGATTATAGGTGGAGCAGAGAAAATCTAGGGTGTGGTTTTTCCACATGATTTCGCCAAGAAAAAGTAGGAAGAAATTCTTTAGCTATCCTTTGAAATCATATCAAATAAAAATCCTAGAGACAATATTACCTGGAGCCAGAGAACCATCTTCTGATCACTTGATCACTTGGCATCTCGTTATTCGTTGATTTGCTCGAGCGGGCACCAGTAATATTTCCATTTGACCCTATCACGTGCCAGTGTAGCCCAATGGCATCTGCTTGCTTCAGGAATACAAAGAACCTCAAACCGTTCTTTCAGGATCTTGCCGAAGAAGTATGACCATCTCGTAGGTGGGCGACCACGTGATCTTTTGACATCCATGGGATCCAGTCGGTAACGGCTCTAGTCCAGCGGTCATCTCCAAATCACATTACATGTCCAGCCCATCTGATTTTCGATGCCTTGGCAAATAAGACAGCGTCCCTGACTCAGGAACAGCGACAGAGGTCGGAACTCCGATTCCTTCTCTCACTTGAGTGAGGCATGATATTCCAAGCTTAGCTCTTTCAATTCCTCTCTGGGAGACCCGAATAGCATTCTCATCCTGCTTTCATAGGGCCCAGGCCTCTGAGGCATATGTTAATGCAGGGAGAACGGTGGAGTTGAAGAGATGTGCCCGAGCTGAGGTTCTTTGTCTTTTTAGCTATTTCTTCGATACTTTTGAAGGCATTCCATGCCTCACTCTTCCTCCTGCGCAGCTCAGGTTTTAGGCCGTTCATCATGTTGACTTCTCGACCTAGGTATACATAGCTGCTGCATTCAGAGATGTCTGTTCCATTGAGAGTGAATGGGGCCACTGGAACTAGTTCATTTCTCATGAACATAGTTTTGTTGAGATTCAGCTGTATACCTATCTTTCCACATTCTCGGTCAAAGTCGGCCAGCATTTGTGCCACTTAGCTAATGCTTGGTAGTATTAGAACAATGTCATCAGCGAAGCAGAGGTGGTGTAGTTGCCGACCGACCCGTCTATCTTCACTCCCATTCCTTTCCATTCTAGTTGTCACATGATGTTCTTGAGGGTGGCGCTGAAGAGTTTTGGTGAAATGGTATCACCCCTGCTGAACCCCGACTTCTGATACAATCAGAGAATTGCCTGGTGTTTCTGCCCTTTGTTCCTTTTTTTCAAATGCATTTCCTTAGTCTCTTTAATAATAACCTTTGCTGTTAATGCTCAGGGGTTTCTCCTGGCTCTGCACTCAGGAATTACTCCTGGCGGTGCTCGGGGGACCATATGGGATGCCGGAGATCAAACCCAGGCTGGCATGGGCGGCGCGCGCAAGGCAAGCGCCCTACCCGCTGGGCTATCGCTCCAGCCCTCAAAATATTAATGTGTTGTTCTTCTTATTTATATGATTAGAATATTTTTATTTCCGAACCCATGACCTTTCTAAGAGCCAAGGTCAGAGTACTTAAACTCCCATCATGCTTCCACCAATGAAATTTAGTTCAAATTCTATGTGGTGGAAACTCACCTGGTAAATTCCACATGGTGGGAAAAAAAATCTCATTAAAAAGACATTGAATTTTGGATATGTCCTTTCCTCGCAGAGCTACTTGGAGACAGAGGTTCTGAGTGACTCATCCTTGGGGCGGAGCAAGGATGGTAGTGAGTGGGACACTTGCTTTGCATGCAGCCAACCCTCATTGTTTTTTTATTATAGCACCATAAGAGACATTTACAAAGCTGTTAATGATTGGGTTTCAGTCATACAGTGTTCTAGCACCCATACCTCCACCAGTGCCCATCTCCCACCACCAATGTCTCCTGATTCTCTCTCCCTCCCCAGCCTGCCTCTATGGTAGGCACTTTACCTCTTCTTCTCTCTCTCTCTTTCTCTTTCTCTCTCTCTCTCTTTCTCTCCCCCTTCTTTTTACACACTGTGGCTTGCCATTCATACATTTAGGAGTTACATGGAAATCCCTTTGCCTACGTTCAATGCTCTGTTCTAGTCTGGTGTTACCATTTCCAACAATTAGGAGAAAACTGGTATATATTTATATCCCACAGGTGAATGCAGTTATTCTATATCTGTCCTTTTCCTTCTGACTGATTTTACTAAGCATGATAATCTTCATGTCCATCCATTTGTAGACAAATGTCATGACTTAGTTTTTCCTGACAGCTGCATAGTATTCCATTGTGTAGATGTGACATGGTTTCTTTATCCAGGTTTTCTGTTCTCGGGCATTCAGGTTGTTTGCAGGTTCCGGCTATTGTGAATAGTGTCATGAATATGGAAGTGCAGATGGTGTTTCTGCTGTGTGGTTTTGGGTCTCCAGGGTATATTCCCAGGAGTGGTATGGCTGGGTCATATGGAAACTCCATATCTAGTTTTTAGAAGAATGTCCATATTGTTTTCCCAAAAACCTGAACCAATTGACATTCCCGCCAACAAGGATGAGAGTTCCTTTCTTCCTGCATCCCCGCCAGCAGACAGCCAACCCTGCTTTGATCTCCAGTATCCAATATGGTCCCCGGAGCCCCACAAGGAGCGATTGCTGAGTGCAGATCCAGGAGTAAACCTTGAGCAAAGCTGGGTGCGACCCCTGACTATGAAAACAAAGAACAACTGATTCATCCTTGTATTCCCTGAATCCAGCCCAGTACCTGAAAGAAAAGTTAAGAGCAAATATTGAAGAGGTGAATTTTCTGAGTAAGTTTTAAGAAACTAAATGTCTGTTCCTTCTGTTTCATTTGTATAGCTCCTGACAGCTACAAAGTGCATGAAAAGAAAACTGCTGCCTCCAACCGGCCTTCCCCTGCGATTTCAGGACCAAACAGCACCCACTCAGGAAACAAGCCAGGTATGATACTCAGCTTTTGTCATAGGATGGGGGAAAAAAGTTTGTTCAGAAGCCTTAAAGCCAAGTTTGAGTTAGGAGATCTTGGTCCCTGGAGAAACACATACTCTCTACCTAAGACAACCTCTCAAAGTCTTGATTTTCTCCTTATTTAAATGAAAATTTGAACACGTGCCTTGTCTGCCTCTCAGGTCATCATGTCAATATGATGATACTTTGTGCAGATGTATTGCTTACTCTCAAAGAGTGTCGAAAAGGTAACCTTTATATGTTATCTTCTATATGATAACATTTTATGCACGAGATGAGAGCCTACTACTGGGAGTACACCACCCGCAAGGCAGAGCCTGGCAAGCTACCCGTGTTGCATTTGATATGCCAAAACCCAGTAATAATTATAGACCTCATTCCCATAACCTAAAGGAATGGTTTGAGGCTCTTTGTTTTCCTGGAGCAAGCAGATGCCCTTGGCTACACTAGCACACAACCAGACAAATGGAGATGTTACTGGTGCCCGCTGGAGCAAATCGATGAACAACGGGAAGACAAGTGAAGCGATACAAGTGATAACATTTTGAAGTTATATAAATATTTAACATTTATATGTTAACTTTTTGAAGTGGTTGACACAACAGGACTGTTGGTCCCTATATGTCTAGAATTCTTGTATATCTTATCTGTGACTTTTTCAAAATCATGTGATCATGACATAGAGCAAAAGTTGGTCTAGAACTGTTTAGTTCTCCATTGCCTGCAATGGCAGTACACCTACACGGTAGTTTCATTTAATAGAGTCTGATTCACTTAATGATTAAAAAAAAAAAAAACCGTCTGTAAACAACTAAATGGAGGATGGAGTTGCCTCCAGGTTCTCAGTAACCATTGTACGGTCCCAGGGAAGATACATACACAGTATAAATGTAAGAGATGATGGAAGGGAGTTCAAGGTAAATAGAGCCTCCCCCCCCCAGAAGTGCATGGAAGCCTAGTCTGTATAGCATCCAAGGCCAAGGTCACTCATGAACAGTGAACCAGTGAGAACAGAAATTGGATATAACTGCATCTAGCTGCCTAGAAAACATTCCCTTTGTCCTCACTATTCTGATGCTCTCCCATGTGGAGAAGGTCTTGAACAGAGCAGATGAATGTAGCAGACAAGATTCGCTGTGTAGAAGACAGATTGCAGATAGTATTGTAAGTATTCCATACGCAGCCGTTAATGGCACATTGTGTTGTTTCAGCTGGGTTTTAATCAGCAGGTTGAAATTTCCCACAATTAAATCAGTTTGCCTTTTCATTCACTCACTATCCATCCACATATCCCCCTACCACTCATCCATTATGTTATATTTATCTAGTTGTCCTGGTGCCTAACTTTGAGGCACCCTATATGAGAAAAACAGGACCCTATCATCGCAGACCTCCACTTGTGGACTTTTGCACCTTACACTGAAGTGAGCTTCCTGAGAAAGACATTCTTTTGCATGAAAACAATTTGCTTTTCCATGAAAATTAAACATAGATAAATGACTTATGCTCTTTATCTAGCTATCCCATCAATCTTTGCTTCTAAATTCTGTTGTTCTTTATTAAGCAGTTTATACTTTTATATTCTGATAACTCTTTCATTTGGTATTAGTACTCTGTAAATCCTAGGGAGTTATTATTCATAGACAGAATCCCAGTTCCAAAGAGAGAGTGCAAGGGGTAGAGCACTTTCCTTTACAAACACCTTCCCTGGTTTGATCCCTGGCACCCCATGTGGTCCCCTGTGCCCCACCAAGAGTAATCCCTGAGTGCAGAGCCAGAACTCTAAACCCTGAGGACAGCTCGGGTGTCCGCCACCCCAAACTAAAAAGAAAGAATCCTTGCTCTCTAATTGCTGTTATGGTGGAGTAGACCAATATAGGAATAGCTAATTCTTGCACAGAAGTAAGCAGTGTAATGCAAGAGATCTGCAGAAAGTGAAGAGAACAGAGGCCAGAAAGTCTCCACCACTGTTGGACATCACTTTGGGCCTTTAATTTCTCTTGCCAAAGTCAAGTTAAATGCAGAGACATTTCATCTCAGGTTGTGTTTTAGGGGCTTGCTTTGCATGTGGCCAACCTGAATTTGATCCCTGATGCCATGTACTGCCCCTTGAGTCCTCCGTAAGTGGTCCCTGCAGAGCCAGGAGTGAGCCCTGAGCTCAGCCGCGTATGGCCCCCCAAAAAACAGACTTATTTTGAAAACTATCATGCTATTTTTCTAAGTATCTCAGAAGGGTACAGTAAGGATATCAGAGGGTTAACTTGGGTAAAACTTTTTGACTTTAACAAATTTGAATTAGGGGATGTAGTTTGTTGATTTTTATTCTAGAGACTTAAAAATAACAACACTGGGCCAAAGCAATAGTACAGTGGGAGGGCGTTTGCCTGGCACTGCCAACCCAGGTTTGATCCCCAGCATCCCATAGGTTCCTCAAGCCCCTGAGTAATTCCTGAGTGCAGAGCCAGGAGTAACCCCTGAGCATTACCAGGTGTGACCAAAAAAAAAAAAAAAAAGCACAAAAAAAAAGCCAACAAAAGCTAAAAATAAATAAAAATAGCACTCCCTTTCACTAATCAAATGTACTGATTTATAGGATTACCCATTAATTTATTTTAGATTCTGCACCTCACTCTGCAGTGCTCTGGCTCCACTCCAGCCCTGGTGATCAGGGGGTCACTCCTAGCTGCAGAGCATAGCTATAGGCCTACTTTACACCAGTATTCAGTCTCTTTGAAAGCATTTTCTTCAGGGGTCTGGAGGAACAGCACAGCGCTTGAGGCCTTTGCCTTGCATTCAGCTGAGTCCAGTTGGATCTCAGGTGCCAGGTATGGGTGTCCGAGAACTCCCAAGTGTGATTCCTGAACACAGCCGGGTGGCTCAGCCGGTCTACACCCACTAAAAAACCACATTTCCTTCTGAATGTCAGTAAATTAATTTGATCCTAACAATGTTCGGATTATTGGGAAACATGAATGTAATGTCCGTAAGTCTGTAATACAGATGATTTTCTGTACCTAGTTGTTGTCCAGGGGAAAGTGATGTGAAGGTGGAAATGAAAAACAGAAAAATAAGCACAGAAATAATTCACTGTTTACCTGGAATTATTCACTGATTTATTTTTATTTTCTGTTAAAACCCTATCTTTAAAGATAAGTGCTGTCCAATGAAAGATTGGAAGTAAGGTTTGAAAGTTAGCTAAGGTCATCTGCTCGCTCATTCAATAAAAAGGTATTGCATGTCCTCTATTCTGTGTAATATCGCCGAGACATTGGGAATAAAGCGTGAACTCAGTTTACAAGGCCACCTCCACTCTTCCTTTCAGAGCTATCTGCCTCAGGTGCTGTTAGCATTCCAGCACCAAAGTCACCTTTTTTATTTTGTGCTCAGGAGATAGTTTAAATAGAAGTCCTTGTAAGAGAGAGATGGGGGTGGGGGAAAGGGCTGGAGTGATAGCACAGCGGATAGGGCGTTTGCCTTGCTCACGGCCCACCCGGGTTCAATCCCCGTCATCCCATATGGTCCCCGAGCACCAGCAGGAGTAATTGCTGAGTGCAGAGCCAGGAGTAACCCCTGAGCATTGTTGGGTGTGACCCAAAATGCAAAAAGAAAAAAAAGAAAGAAAAGAAGAGGCAAAGTGCCTGCCATGGGGGTGAGGGGGAGGGAATCTGGGACACTAGTAGTGAGGAAATGGACACTGGTAGAGGGATGGGTGCTGGAACACTGTATGACTGAAACCTAATCATGAACTCTTTTGTAATTGTATATCTCACGGTGGTATAATAAAATTAAAAAATAAGTTTAAAAACTGGAAAGATGAAAATAAGATTTAAGCAAGTTTAAATAAAACAGACAAGAGAAAATCTTTTTCAGGAATAAATTAATAGAAGTCTATCTATAAATAAATTAATAAATTAATAGATAGATGTCCTCACTCTGTAGCTCCATATTTTCTAGTTTCAGGTTTTTTGTTTTTTTTTTTTTTTAGAATTTTTATTTATTTATGCTTTTTGGGTCACACCTGGCAACGTTCTGAGGTTACTCCTGGCTCTTCGCTCAGGAATTATTCCTGGCGGAGTTCAGGGAACCATATGGGATGCCAGAGATCGAACTTGGTTGGCCTCATGCAAGGCAAACACCCTACCCACTGTGCTATAGCTCTGGCCCCTAGTTCAGGTTCTTAAAGCAGCTTATTTCATTAGCATATCTCATCCACTGGGCACCGCACCCTTTAGAACTATTTTGTCAGTGCTTTGTTTTCTGAAAACAAATTCCAGATGGATAACGGTAATAATGACAGAACTGATCTCAAAGAAAGCATTGGAAACCATTGCACTCTGAAGACTGGCCTGTCCGGTGGTAATTCACCAGTTGTGGAGTGAATTGTGCAACTATCACATGTGTGACAGGGTTCAGTTCCTTACTTGGGAAGAGCATAGAAGTTGGGAAAATCTATTACCTCTTTCCTTCCCACTTTCCAGCTATGCTCCTAAACCCATTTGCATTGGCGAATAGGAAGTTGCCTCTTTACTAGAGGAATACCAATTAGCATTTGAAACTATTCAAGGTCTTGGGGTGGAATGAGAGTAAGAGTGCCCTTTATCCCTCATGAAGTTAAGACCGTTTTTAAAACATTTTTCAAAATTGATGTAAAATTTGTCAGATTTCTAGAAAACTAGAAACATCAAATTTGTATAGTCTGTGAACAGAATTCATCAATGTAACTTAAGTTAATTAAAATATTTTATCAATATCTGATAACATACTTATGACTTTTATAAATAAGATTCATTTCATATTAAAATAAATTGTTGTGAATAAGCCCTCATTATCTAAAGGATAGTAACTAATAAGTAATTATTAATCATCTGGTCTCATTTTTGTTCATATTTGTTTATTCTTCAGAATACCATTTTATTATGACATTTCCTTTCCCCTAAAACAGACTGTCCCTTCCCCCAAATATGGCCCTTCACAAAGTGCCTGAGGAATGTTCTCTATGCCTATTTTCTAGTTTAGCAGTAAATCTTTCGAGGTTTCCTGTGAAACTTCCTGGAAATTTTCTATAAAAAAAAAGATGAAAACTTCTAAACGACTGCTAAATGTAACCGAATGTTAGTCGTGTGTGTGTGTGCGTGTGTGTGTGAGTGAGTGAGTGGTGTGTGTGTGTGTGTGTGTGTGTGTGTGTGTGAGATTCCTACAGCCAGTTGTTCTGTTCCTCTTTGAAGCATACTTTGTGGTTTGATCCCTGGAACCTATGATCCCACCAAATACCACCTGAATGACCTAATGACCTAAGTAACCTAAATGACCCCTAAAAGTAGACCTGGACTAGCCCTTGAGCACTTCTAGGTGTGGTCCCAAAGGAAAACATCCTTTACTGCCAGGGTCTCACTCAGTAGGAGAGTGTCAGCCTCAGATGTAGATCATAGGCTTGATCCCAGGCCCAAACACCAAAGTGTAATAGAATCATACAGTCCCACTCGTGAGGCCGACTCCTGAAGGGCCTTTCTGCAGCTTCTCTTTCCTCTAGCTGTACAGGCTTGGGGATACTTGAGAGGCATTTGAACTGAAGCTTTTAAATCGGTCGATGACGCTCTACCAGATTGACTCTCAAGTAACACCCCACTGAATTTACTTCTAATAGTGATAACATGTGCTATTTTATTAAAGGGACAGACCTGATTCCCGAATGTAACTATCAATGCCAGCATGATTATTTTATGTTTTTACATACTAGAGTGATCCTGTTAGTGGGAGCCTCTGCAGGAAGCCCCCAGAGCTGTCTTACCCGGAGGGTTATAATGTCTCCCCTTGTCCAGTGAGGCTGCTCTGTCTGCACCACACCCCCAGAGCTCTCACTGTTTCTGCTCCAGCGCCTCCTATGGAACACGCTGAGTACTCACTTAGTACTCAACCCCAGGACCTTTGCACTTGCTTTCCATCTCTTGGAATATCTATGTAGTTAGTCTCTCACCCTTTTTAATAATAATAATAATAATTTTTTTTTAATTTTTTGATTTACTATTTCATTATCCAACACAAATTGCACCGCCATTGTATTCCCACCACCAAAGACACTCATTTCCCACCCTCGCCCCATCCCCATGCCTGCTCTCTCAGCTGGCACCAATTATATTGACAATTGTCGGGAACGCCGCCGGGTCCCCAACAGTGTCAGGTGAGGTTCTCTTCTACCTCCGAGGACGCTGGGAGAACAGATGAAAACTCACGTGTCCGGTGCAGTTCCAAAAAGGCTTTTAATAGTACAAAAGCTCTTCCACAGCACTCCAATATGATGAACAAACTCTAGCTCTGGTCCGAACTTAGACCATACAAAAGAGCCTAAGTCTCCCACCAAAGAGAGAGGATCTCACCCGAGCTTAGTCCTTCCCAGAAGAAGGAGCAAAGGGCCAAAGAGCAAAAAGCCAAAAGCCAAAAGCAAAAGGCCGAGGAGCCAAAAGTCACAAGAGCCAAAAGCTGAAAGCTAAAAGGCGCAAAAGGTAAAAGGTAAAAAGGTGAAGGGGCCTCAAGTCAGTCCCCTTATATACACCCCAAGTAATCCAACCGGGAGGGTCATGTCAACAAAGAACTCTAAACAGAGTGTAGTGCCACACCCTATTGCAGGTATAAACAAAGGTTATGCCAAGGACTAAGGAGATTATCTTTTATGTAAAACACTGGAGAGAGAGGGGCTGATATAAAGTAATACATCTTAACTTCATGAGTTTCATGTAATCTAGATGGTATCCACAAGGTCCATCTTATTATTATCTGCACCAGGGTGATTCTGAGTATCTTGTTCTCATGTACTGAAAGGGTCACACTTGCCTGCTTAGAGCAAGCTAGTATGATCCTTCCTATAGTCTTCCTATAGCCTCAGCATAGCCAGGGTGGTAGTCTCCTGGTCAATTCTAACTGTCTCACGCTGGGTGCAGTGGGTATAAAGAGGAGCTGTGCCCAATCTAGAAAACATAGAAGTCTTCGTAGATGTATAAGTAAGAAGTTATTCAGTCAAGGCGACTTCTGTAAGTGCCACACCCTCTAGCAGTGTTTACATAGAAGAGAAGTCTCATTAGAATGAACCTTGACTTAAGTAGATTAAGCTGGGAGTGGGCAAAACAACAAAACTCCCAGGTTAGCTAAACCTGTCCTCCAACAGATAATAGCAGCCCATATTTGGCAATGGTGTTGATAAAGCCATGACTGTTTTATCCCCCTGGTTTGTTATGGGCTGATCTGGTCTATTTCTGTTCTTGCATTGACCACCTGAGTTTCTAGAACGTGGTTGTTGGTTTCTACTAGTTTGATAAATTGCCATGGGAAGAGCCGGTAGTAGCTCTGCCCCATATGTCAGTGTCTCTGATCATTGCCCCAGAGCAGTTCTTAGGTGGGTCCACCAGTCCTCCTGGGCGGGACAGAGGTGGGGAAATAGTTTTCTCACTGTCTTCAGCATTTTTTTTTTTTTACTTTGGGTGTGGGGAGCTCCTCAGCAGTGCTCAGCACCTAGAGCCCATGCCCAGCAATATTTGGTCCAGGTGCATGACCAGACAGTTCAGTGCTGAACCAGTGATTGGTGCTGAGGTACCCGGCAGTGGTCAGAGAAGCTTCCAGTGCCAGTTCTGGGCATCGACTCCTGGGCGTGGTGCGTGATGGGCGCGACTCTGCTCCTTTGAGCCTCTTCTCTGCTCGTTGTTGCATCAAATTTTGCATAAAAGTTACCAGCACAGCTAGCCACCTCCCCTTGGCCCCTGGCTACAGTTCCTGCCATTTCTTAATCCCCTTCATTTCCTTGATGTCTCCTTGGTGTTTATCTCAGTATAAAATTCTGCGTAGTTTTTTTTTTCAGTATATCTCACTTCATTATCTTGTTGATTAAATATTTCTGAGGACACTGTAAACCCTCTGGGATAGAAGTACTCATTCTTTTTATTGACTATTTTCTTTGAGGCTGATGTTTGTTTATCCTCATAGGGTTCTGTGAAGGGCTTGTTGATATTCTTTTGGCATTTCAGACTTTGGGTCTTCGCTCAGAAATTACTCCTGTCAGTGGTCAGGGGGTTCCATATGGGATGCTGAAAATCGAACCCAGGTTGGCCTCGTACAGGGTAAATGCCCTACCCGCTGTGCTATCGCTCTGGCCCCAAGAGAAAAACCGATCTCCCGCATTGCAGTTCATCAGTAAATGCACGAACTGAGAGCCTACTACTGTGAGTGTAGGTGGTAGGCTTTACCACCTACAAGGCAGAGCCTGGCAAGCTACCCGTGTTGTATTTGATATGCCAAGACCCAGTAACAGTTATAGACCTCATTCCCATGACCTGATGGAATGGTTTGAGGCTCTTCATGTTCCTCGAGTGAGCAGATGCCCTTGGGCTACACTAGCTCAAGGGCATATGGAGATGTTACTGGTGCCTGCTCGAGCAAATTGATGAACAACGGGAAGACAAGTGATACAAGTGATATAAAAGAATGAATTCAGGTAGTGGTACTTACCAGGTGCTGAGCAGTGTACTGGCATTATTTAGAGTATTATTTAATACCTACGCTGATGTCAGGGAGGTTCTAGCTCTATCCTCATTTAATGGCAGTAAAATAAAGTTAGTGGCCCTGGGAGAGGTGGGAGAGGTGTCTGATTGAAGGCCAGATTTGCGTCTGGGTCTCACTGCAGAATCCGCTCTTCCTGGCTCGCTGTGAATGTTCAACATAACGTTCAGTGAGTATTCTGTTACTATAAAACAGACCTTTTTATGGGGAGGGGCTCCTCCTGACCATTCTCGCCTAGCAGCTCAATATGAGAGCCCAAGGCTGTGGTGCCGTTCAGTCTCTGTGGCACTGGGATCACCCAAGTCAGTAATTAAAGGCCTTCAAGGAGCACCACCCTCGCGGTGCTACAAATCTCCAGGGCTGCACCCACCTTTCTTGGAGGATCCTGTGGTGCCAAGGATTGAACTGGGCCAGCCAGGTATGAACCTTAACTGCTCTACAGTCTCTCTGACGCTGGAAAGACTTTTAAAAGCATGAAAATAACATAAGGTCAGTAGTTCAAGAACTCAAAATGCCCAGTTTGATTGCCGGCCCTGAGTATGGTCTCCCAGCACCACCAGGACACAAATAGCACACTTGTGAAATGGACAAAACAGCCACCATTACATTTTTACATAGTTTAAGATTAGAAGGGAAATGCTTGGACATCCTCCGGAAATTACAGCAGTGAAGTATATCACTGAAACTATAATCTATAGGTACCGACTGTAATATCTGATTCAATGTGCTGAACAAAAATACCTTTTACTTTAAAATTTGCTCTTGTTCTTATGCTTTTTTTCCTCTCATTTTCAGACCCTCCACCTGTGCTGCGGGTTGATGATCGACAGCGACTGGCCCGGGGCGCCGTGAGGAGCGGGAGAAGCAGCTAGGTAACCCTCAGGGTCCTCTGGCACACTGTCGTTTACCTGTAGGATAACAGATGCCTCACGGGCGGATGCAGATGCGTGTAGTAACCAGGCTCTCTAGCGTGCCCTGTGGGTGTTGCAGATGAATTAAATTTTCCTATTAGCAGAACCGAGCACTGAGCTTTAAACCACAGTAAGGTCTAGGTCCATGTAGCTTCATTTTTACTTATCAATTTTATGTGAACTAAAGGGGATTCATGCATGACTGCATGATTATAAACTTTAAAAAAACAAACCATGTAAGCCTGCATTTTACAACTTAAAAGATGAAATACAAGGATAGTAAGCATATGGTTCTTTTTTCAAAATGTGAACAGTTACGAGCCCATTCGTAGCTTGGTCACTTAATGACTTTCAGTGTTGTTGAACTTGCAGGCAGGTCCCCTCAGTGTGCTGCCCAGAAAAGTACAAAACCTGGTGTCTGGTGTTGAGCGTCTGGTTTTCTTTTTCCCTTTCCTAATGCCCTTGTGTAAGATTCGCAGCTGCAGTATTTGCCATGTAACAGAGAGAGCTGGGTCACAAGACTGGTTTGCCGGAAGCAGAGATCAGCACCCAGCAGTGATTGTTTGCTAGAACATTGAGTAAGGATGTGGGCGCCAACTCCTCCTTCACTTTAATGTGCCTTAACGCAGAGTTGTTGAAATAGGATTCGCTCTTTCTTTCCCTCAGAAAGATGAAATGTGTCTCAGTGTTTCTAGAGTTCAGCCTTTGTTTCTAGAGTCTTTGCATTTTGAAAGTAGGATTTGGTTGGGGTCAGAGCGATAGTACAACAGATAATACAGATTTGCGTACAGCTGACCCAGATTTGAACTCTGGCATCCCATATGGTCCCCTGAGCACCAGCAGAAGTAATTCCTGCGCTCAGAACCAGAAGTAAACCCCAAGCATTGCTGGGTGTGGCACAGAAAACATAGGAATTGGTTGCTAAAACCTTTCCAATACTCGACCTATAATTTTTCTGAAGCTCAGCTACATTCTGCAAGTGCTGATGTTTCGTTAGGAACCCGCCCCTGTTCGTTGTCATTCCACAACCCTGTCTCGTTGTCATTCCACTCTTTCTCACGAACTCAGATCTGTGCCCTCCCTAGAAATTGGGTCTCGAAAGTCTGTTGTCATTATTTGCATTCTTACAGCACGGGCTTTTTTTGCTCTCACCATAAAGTCTGATGAGGTCATTTCTTTCACTGCCAAGGTCTTTTCAACAGAAACTTCCAATAGCTTGCTGGAAGTGAGCAAGGTCTGAAGTTTGTGCCCATAGTTTCCACCCAGGCTTAAAATTCTCTGGGCTGGACAGGTGTGGGCTGGCCCTGGGGAGCAGGCCCGGCGCGGTCCCCGGGAGCCTCTGCGGAGCTCTTCCTCCTCTGTACTTGCCTGCTGCTCCCTCATCACGCTTGGGCTGACAAGGGGACCAGAGCCGAGGAGGAGGGAAAGGACAAAGCCTCCGTAGCAGGAAGAGACTCCAGAAGAGCACACGGAAGCAACTGACACCTCTCTGGGCTCACTGGTGTTTGCGCTCTGGATTTGGATCCATCCCAAGGACAAGGACTGTGTCCTCTCTGCTCTTTACCTTATTCCAGCTAGGTCAGATGGGGCACAATTACATGACTCCTTAGACTCACAGGAGCGTGGGCTCATGGCTGCTGGAATGGAGGAAGTCACTCCATGGCATCAGGAGGGGTGTGTGTGTGTGTGTGTGTGTGTGTGTGTTGTTTGTGCTTACACATGTGCTCATACTATCCTTGACTCATTTGGGGATTACAGTATATTCAGGATGTGTGTGTGTCTAATATTTGACCAGATTAAGGTATATTCATCGTGTGTGTGTGTGTGTTTGTGTGTGTTTGCACATGTGCTCATACTATCCTTGTTTGGATATGGTATATTAAGGTATATTCAGCATGGGTGTGTGTGTATAATAATATTCTGACTAGATTAAGGTGTATTTAGGGTGTGTGTATGTGGAGGGTGTGCATGCGTGTGTGTGTGTGTGTGTGTGTGTGTGTGTGTGTGTGTGTGGCATGCGTACATAATATTCTGACCGATCAAAATCTTTTACGTCTTCTACTTTGAAGTCCTAAGACCCACACTGTTTTCAGTCTGCAAATTGCTCCTACAAGCTACCTGACTGTTTTAAAAATGTAGTGCCATTTCCATTCATGTGAATCATGCAACACATTACTCATTAATTTGTGTGCTCAAAAAAAAATGGGACATTATTTGACAGGTATTATGGCAAAAATGATGAGTAAAGGTTAAGAGTCAGCTGCTGCAAAGGCTAGCTACAGACTAGTGAGGATGCAGATTAGCACACAGCAGTGATGAAACAATGTGAGTGAGTACGCCAGCAACGTAAAACAAAGGAGTGTGCCCTAAGGGGCTTTGCTGAGATGAGTACGCAGCAACGGTAAAACAAAGTGAGTGTGCCCTTAAGGGGCTTTGCTGAGATGTGGAGAATCCATAGAAGCAGAGGATTCAATCTGAGGGTGTCAGGTGTCACCTGAGCTCCCAGCTAGAGGATGAAGTATCCACCTAGAATAGAAAAGTCAGGGATTATAGAGCAAGGAAGCTAGGGCACGTGTTAAGAGACCCAAGATGCTCCCCATATTATATGGATCAAAGTCATTTTCAGGTACTTTATTAACCTCTTACAACTGAGCTTTATTAACCTCTTGCAACATTTCAGTACTTTAGTGAGTCATCAAATAAAGAAGCTTGGTTTTTCTCTTTGTTCTTACCACTGCATGTTAGCCTAGTTTCATCTCTCTTTTTTTGTTGTTCAGAATGAAAAATTTTAATGAAATACCCTTGATTTTGATTTGTATGTATCTTTTGCATGAATTGAATTTTCTCTTGCATTTTATTTCGTTTTTGCTTTGGGGCCATGCCTCGCTGGTAGAGGAGTCACTCCTGGTTGGCTCGGGAGACCATATGCAGTGCAAGAGAAGCAACCAGGGTCAACAATGTACAAGGCAGGGCCGGAGCCATAGTCCAGCAGGCAGGGTGTTTGCCCTTGCACACAGCCAACCCGGGTTCAATTCCGGGCATCTCATATGGTCCCCCAAGCACCAGGAATAATTCCTGAGTGCAGAACTAGGAATAACCCCTGAGCATTGCTGGGTGTGAACCTCCTCAGAAAAAAAAAAACGTACAAGGCAAACACCTTAAGCCCTGGACTGTTTCTCCAGCCCATCACTTTGCATTTTAAAGCAGTGCCTTTCGTTTCCACTTAAACCATCATAGTAGGAACTAGGTTTTGAGTGGCATCCTTCAGTCTTCATGAAACGTAAACATCTGTAAACTTGTGAGTCATCATAAACCTACCATGTAATTTAAGCTGTGCCTTAGAAAAGATAAGAGTGATTTTTTAAAAAATAATTTGGGAAGATAGTCAAAGGGCACACCTGAGCAGCTTCCCATACGTTGTGCTTTTCACGAGTAATGAAGACAGTAACATATTAAAATTGTGGGGAGACTGCCACAGCTCTTCCAGTGGTGTTTTTTTAAAAAAAATAGAAAGTTTCTAATGCCAGCAGCTACCAAGCTTTCTAACTTTAAACCTTCTCAGGTTAAAAATAAGTTGAGTATAATTAAAAAATTATAAATAAATAAATAAAGCAGAGACAGGAAAAAATAAGTTGGGGAGAAGGGAGAAGGGACATTCCATACATTCCAGCCAACCAAAATTCAGAAGGATTGGCCAAAGCCTCTGATTGGCATATAAATTGAAATTATAATTGAAATCATGAAGTTTTTTTTTAAATTATTGACACTTTATTCAAAACAGGGAAATTGTCCTGGTCCTTTAAGAGTTTTGGACTAATATAAAAATAAAATACATATTCATATATGTATAACTTTATATAGTATGGTTTTTTATTTTTGGGTCACACCCGGCAATGCTCAGGGGTTACTCCTGGCTCTTTGCTCAGGAATTACTTCTGGCAGTGCTCGGCGGACCTTATGGGATGCCGGGATTGAACCCAGGCCAGCATAGGCCAGCCGCGTGCAAGGCAAACGTCCTACCTGCTGGGCTATCGCCCGGCCCCAAAATCATGAAGATTTTTTTAGAAACCACATTTTCTCTGAAGAAAGCAGAGTAGAAAAGAAACTTGGCCTTACTGTTTTGTTTTTTGGTGGCACATGATTTTTGTGCTGTTTTACAAACAGGAGTTTCTATTAATAATAACTTCCTGTGGGTTAAGTGAGTCCTGCTCTAATGCTTTCATGGTAGGATTATGTCGGATGACCTGCTCTTTCTACCGTATCCATCAATTTAGCACATGAAATTCCTCCTGTACGGGCTGTTCCCTCCATTTGCTTATGAACATATGGACTCTGGGGGCTTTATTTTTATGCCTTAAAAAGCTTTAGACATGAAGGGATTGCCGCAGCCACTCTATTTCATCTGACTCTATTTAAATCGTCCCTTAAAACTCCCCCTCTTGACTTCTGCCTCTTTTTCACTGAAGCTTTTTTTAATAAAAAAATTATATTTTCTTCCGAGAAGAACCAAACCTTATTTGTTCTCGTAGCTGCAATTCTCGTTTATTGTTGACATGGGTTCAGCAGTGAGTTACTTAAAAATGCAGTTGAGGCCTCCCTTTTAGCACAACCTAATTTCCATGTAATTCAATTGTTCATCAACTTTTACTCTAGATATGAATCCCCTGGGTAATTTCTCTGTTTCAGCTACATCAATAGTTTTCTCATTTCCATAAATTATTTTGGTTATTTTTGATGCCTGTCTGAGCTCTTGCAACTTTTGCAGAAAATGAAATTTTGTTTGTTTGTGTGCCTTAGCTTCAGGCTAGGAAGGAGGCAGATAAGCACGCAGCCATAAAGCAGTGTGGCGAGTCTGCCTTTTAAGGGGTTACGCTGAGGTGTCGAGGACCCACAGACGCACCAGGTTCAGTCTGGGGGCGCCCCGTGTCTTCTCTTCATCTGAAGCCCCCAACTGCTGTGACTAGTCGCCACCCTGAGCTAGTTGCCCACTTTGTGCTATGGTCAGACTGAACTTTGCCTAGTTCTCTCCCAGGGGCTGCTGCCAGCCCAAGCCTCCAGTGAAGGTAAGTGGCTGTCCTCTCCCTAAATCTGTGTAGTCACATGTATCTCTTTGGTCTAATAAGCCTCATCTATACACCTTTACATTTGTTGTCTTCTGCTATCATCCTAATCTAGGTCTAGTCAGAGCGGCGAGGGAGAGTGATGGTGGAGAGGGGAGAACACATTCTGTCATATGGGAGCCTTGAGCTCAATAATCAGTTCTCCAGGGGTCCCTGAGCCGGTGTCAGGACGTCACCTTGTCCTGCAGCCCAGCCCAGGACTCAAGAACTCTCAGTCCTGCAGTGCTGGCCTTCCATGGCTGGGAATGGCCTCCAACCCCGCATCACTGCCCCTGGTCCCTATAAAAATACATTTTTATCTTTATCACTAGAACTAAGAGACAGTCTGTACTCTTCCACCTCTGTCATGGTTAGTGCCAGTTCTTCTTTTTGAGGTTTTCTCAAGCTTCGTGAGCTCTTCCTGTGGGACGTTCTCTCATTTCATTACTAAATGTTAGTTCTTACGTGACTATTCTATCTTAGCTGATGTTACTTTTTCTTTTTTTTTTATTTTTTTTGGGTCACACCCGCAATGTTCAGGGGTTACTCCTGTCTCTAGACTCGATTGGTGCACAGGGGACCATATGGGATGCCCGGATCGAACCCAGGTCGGCGCGCAAGGCAAATGTCATACCTGCTGTACTATCGCACCGGCTCTTTTTCCTGTTACTGAATTTCATCTGGTTAGATTTTCTCTGTCTTATATTGTACACTTTTAAAGAATATGACAGTGGTTTTTCTGATTTTTTAAATAGTCTAATACATGTCACAGTGTGAAGCATAAAAACAAATGTCTAATAAATGTTTTCTGGTTATACCAGCTCTACATTCTTTCGTACTAGTAGTAATGATCGTATTAATGTTGATTGAGCAGTTACTGTGAGTCAAGCAGTGTTCTAAAGACTTCCCTCTGTGTTTACTCACTTAATAGCAAATTAGCGCGCTGGTTGTACTTTTTATTGTATGGGCCTGCCATAATTGACATAATGTAAGTTATTTTGTAAAATTGTCATTTATTTCTAAAATCCATTAGCTTCTATAAAGGTTAATAGGTCTCTTTTTTCTCTCTGCCACATCAGCTAGTTTAGCATTCTTCAGTATCTCTAGGATCAGCATGATCCATGGTAAAATTCCTTTGCAGGGGCCGGAGCAATAGCACAGCAGGAAAGACTTTTGGTTTGCACGCAACCACCCAGGGTTCATTCCCCAGCATCCCATTTGGTCCCCCCCCCCCCGAGCACTGCCAGGCGTAATTCCTGAGTGCAGGAATAACCCCTGAGCGTTATGCTAGGAGTAACCTCTAAGCATTGCTGGGTGTGACCCAAAAAGCAATAAACAAATAAACTTGAGTAATTAAAAAAATTCCTCCCGCAAGTAGTGATGCTAAAGAGAGTGGTTCCTCGATTCAGTTGAAAGTGGTAGATTTTTCTGATGTTTTAGAACTAGGTATGTACCCTGAGAGACATACGGAGAAGGACTACTTACACACCCACGATGTTGTCTGGGTGCTGACTCTTGCTCCTTATTTTCAGCTGAGATAGAATGGGTGTGCAGCATTATTTTTGTTTCAGGTGTACAACATGCAGTATTCATATACTTTACAGAATGCTCACCACAGTAAGTCTTGTTATTATCCATCATCAGGTACAATTTTTTCTTCTTGTACTAAAGGGGCTTTTTTATTATTTATTAATTTTTTTTTTTTTTGCGGGGGCGGCGGGCGGCGGCGTGACCCCGCGGGTCGTAAAGGGGTTTTTAGAATTACTTTTTTTTCATGTTTTAAACACAGAAAACCCCAGTTTGACCACAGCAATATATGGTCCCTTGAGCACAGCTTGGCTTTATCCCCAAGCACAGAGCCAGGAGTAACACCACCCCCTCACCCCCAGCATCACAAGGAATGGTCAAAGAAACAAAAGATTTGTTAATTTAGCAACTCCCAAATATGTAATACAGCATTATTACCATAGACAACTTGTTACACATTACATCTCTATGACTTGTTTTATCGATAGAAATCTGTACCTTTGACCCATTTTACACATCGCATTTACTTCTGGCAACTCCCAACATCGCCGTATGAAAAGATACTCTGCCTTGTTTGCCTTTGAATGTGAGTGTCCACTTAGAAATGAGATCATAGAAAGTGTGTGTCTTTCTAACTTCACTGTCAGATATGTCCTCCAAAATCTCTCAGCGGTTTTGGGATCGTGGACAGTGCTGTGTCCAGTCCCAGCGTCTGGTACCCCCAAATTGTTCCTGAATATGGTGTGAAATAGCCTTAGTTCCGAACAGCTGAGGGATGTGAATTTGTAGGAGGCCTGGGGACACCAGCGCATACCAGAGCAGCTGCATCATGAGTCAGGCTCAGGACTGGAAAGAAGAAATGCTTGTTACTGGACGGATTAGGTAAGTCAGAGACTGGAGCTTGAACATGAAGTGAATCACTATGACAAGGCAGCCATTATGTGTTTCTCCCTTCAAGGCTGAAGATAAAACGATCTAAAAGTCCGAAAAGTGAAGGTCAGAAAGTTGATGATGATGAAGGCCGCAATGGCATTGGAGCCTCAGGATTGCTCCCGTGGGTGGTCGTTCAGCCCATGGTAGAGGAGGACCTTGACTCACTGGGAGGAGTTCCAGATTGGGTCTTTAATAGAACAACTTCTTGTTTGTTTCTCCAGTCAGACTCCAGAGTTTAAACTCCAGTTCCAGTCCCACGAGTGACTTAATTGTAAGACATCAGCCAGGTTACTTCACCTCTGCGTCTCAGACTTCTCATAATAAAATGAGAGTAATAGCAGTGTCTGCCCATGGAAGGGCTGGAAAGATAAAGCCTGTTAACCACTTGATGTCACACCAAGTAAAAGCCAGAGACATCTCACATGATGGCAGAGGTGATAAGAGATGAGGAGGGGCAGGTCTTGTGATCACAAGACTTAGATTCAGAGATGGCAGGAGCCTCGTGCTTCAGAGCTCAGCGAGGCCCAGCTGGAGGATGTTTGTTCTCAGCCCAGGGTGTGGGACTCGGCAGGAAGATAGGAGATGCTGATGGCTGCACTCTGTGAGGAGGAAAATTAGATTTGGGTTGAGGCAGAGACGGGAAAAAAAAGTGAAAGGGTTACAGTTGGTTTGTGTACGTGTAGAAAAACTCTCTTAGCTTAAGCAGAGGCAATGCTCCTTTAAGCCTCACCTTAAAGAGTTTAGTGGGGGAGAGGGAGGACTAGCAGGCGCCCGTGAGCAGAGACTGAGTTTGGTGTCTGGGAAGGATGTCCCTGAGGTCAGCCTGTAGGGAGGAACTGAAGAGGAGAGAGACTGAGCCCGAGAAGTGAGAAAGGAATGTCGGCGGCAAGTGGGCACGGAGGGGCAGAGAGCAGGCACTGAACACCAGAGAAAGTTCTGAGGTAAAACGATAGGGTCTGTTATTCCAACGTGTTGATTTGGAGCATCAGTGCTGGAGAAATTCGAGGTGACCCCAAGGTGTCTAACATAGAAAACTTGAGAGTCTTGAATCTGGTATGAGAATACAGGAGACAGAGCAGGCTTAGGGTTGAGGTGGGGACTAGTGGGTGGATAATGCATTAGGTTAAATGGTGAGAATTTCATGTGGAAATTTGGGCGGACGTGAATATGGAAGACACAGTGTAATAACTGAGAATATAAGCTTTGAATCAGAGCTAAATTTAAATTGCAATACAACCTCTTCTAGACACAGGATTTTTCAGTGCACCTGAAAACAGACACCTCTCTCTCTCCTTTTTCTTTCTTTTTTTTTTTTTTTTTTTGGTGGGTTACACCCAGCAATGCTCAGGGATTACCTATGGCTCTGTACTCGGAAATTATTCCTGGCAGTGCTCAGGGGACCATATGGGAGGCCGGGATCGAACCCAGGTCAGCCGCATGCAAGCCAAACACCCTGCCTGCTGTGCTATCACTCTGGCCCGAGACACCGTCCCTTAAAGTAGTATTTAGAATCTGCTAAACTAAATAGAGTTTTTCTCAAAGGACATAAAGCAAGACCAGGTGGTGCTGGAGAAACTATTTAACTTATTCAGGTTATTTTTCTAATTAGATCTTCAATATTACTTTGTTAATATTCCTACATTTACTACATCTTTGTGTTCATGTGCTTGATGGCTGTTTGCTTTATTACTTGATATTAATGACCAGAATTGAACCTCATGTATACAAGACCTGCACTTTACCACTGAGCCACATCTGGTTCTCAGAAGGTGGCGCTTGGAAAACATGCGGTGGCAGGATTGAGTCCTGGCTTCTCACAGATAAATCATGTGCTTCGCCCTGTGGTGCCCCCTCTCCAGTCCAGGATTATTTGTTGTAAGGACTATAACTGAGGGAGCAGACGATAGGACAGCAGATGGGGCACTTGCTCTGCACGCAGCTGAAGCAGGTTTGATCCCTGACACCCCACATGGTGCCCTGATACCACCAGAAGTAATCCCTGAGCTCAGGAGTACGCCCCTGGGCACTGCTGGCACCCCCTCTCCACCCCACCACCACCCAAAAATCCACATAGTAGTCATCTTTGTTTCGGTGCCCAGTCTTAATATCTCAATATTATCTAATGAGATTGATTTTATTCCTTTAGCTCAGTATTTATTTATTGCTTTTGAGGTCATTCCTAGCAGGGCTCAGGGGCTTATTCCTGGCTCAGTGCTCGGAGTCATCACTCCTGGCAGTGCTGAGGGGATCATGAGGATCAAAGCTGGGTCTGCATGTAAAGCATGTGCGCACCTGTTGAGCTATCTCTTCGGCTCTATGCTTAGTTTTTTAAAACTTTCTGAATTTTTTTTTCTTTTTGGGGTCACACCCAGCAATGCTCAGGGGTTACTCCTGGCTCTGCACTCAGGAATTACTCCTGGTGGTGCTCAGGGGACCATATGGGATGCCGGGGATCGAACCCAGGCTGGCACAGGCCGGGCCGCATGCAAGGCAAATGCCCTCCCGCTGGGCTATCGTTCTGGCCCCTGAAATTTATTTATTTTTAAGGGAACCCCTCACTCCCATCTCTGGAGCTCAACAGTAACTGTCAGTCAACTGGGCTAGTGGTTCAAGGGTCCAAGGCCATGATGGTGCTCAGGCTCTATGGTACCAGGGATTTCTGGGCCACACCTAAGTGGTCATGAGCTTCCAAAGCTCAGTGATGCTAAGGGACCATGTGGTACTGGGGATTGAGCACACCCTCACCACTATACTATCTCCCAGCTCCTCTTTTCTCTTTGTAATAATCCCCTTCATAGCATAAATGAGCTATATTAAGCCATTAGAGTCTTTTTTACGGCAGTATATAATAATGTTCTTATACTAATGTGAGGATAAAATTATTTGTTATTAATATTTTTAAGATAGGGCTGGGGAAAGAGCCAGCCTAGCTCAGAGGGCTAGAGCGCATGCCATCATGTGTGAGCTCAGCCCCCAATATCACGTGATCCCCTGAGTATGCCTGGTTTGGCCCCAGTGTGCCGCCACCACTGCTGGCCAAGAGTAGCACCACACCGCCTGGCCTTGTTGACTCACTGGGAATGACCCCTGACCCCTGAACATTGCTTCCGAGACCCAAGCAAACAAGGGTTATTGTTATTATTAAAGATAAGAATAATGAAATGTTGACATTTGAAAACAGAACATAGGAAAATCTCTTATAAGCCTACTCTTATCGCTAATGACAAAAACAAAACAAAAACAGTTATGGAAATTAATCAGAAAAGACGCGGAGTGGTTTGCCATTTTTCCTGTCACCCAGAATCAGTGGCAACTCATTCTCACTGGTCATTTTCTGGCCTTCCTTGTTCCCAGTGTTCCCAGTAACCTTTCCATTTGGCTCCACATCGTAATATGAAGCTAAGGCAGCAGCCCTGTGTTCCAGTGGCTGAGTGGTAACCCTGCTCTCATCTGTGTCCAGCTTTCCTTTCCCATCGTAGCAAACACAGCCTCCTCTCAGATGAAGCCTGTTCAGAGGAGCCGGGCTGGGGACTAAGATGTGGGCATTTCACCTGGCCCATGAATGCACCATTCGCCTCCTCTGGCCTCCCTGTGTCCTCTCATGGCAGGAGATAAATTTGGTGTCATAATGATTTACTTAGTTCAACTATGTCTGAGTTGGGGGGTTGGCAGGGCTCTCTTTGCTCTGCGATAGCCAGGGATTGAGCCAGAGGCCAGAGCATGCAAGAGGTGCAGTTGGCTCGGAGGACTCAAGCCCTGTTAGCTCTTTCTGCAGCCCCCAAATCTCATTTCTTAATTAGAAAATATGTGACATTGACAATATCTCTCATCCAGAAGGAATATTTTGAAGAACTAAACCTCAAAATAAAATTATTTCTATCCTTATTAAAATATTGAAATATCTATCCTTATTAAAATATTGAAATACTGAAATTATTGGCTTTTAAGAGATTATATGGGGGGGCCAGTGCAATAGTTCAGCTGATAGGACACTTGTTTTGAACAACACAGCCAACCTGGTTTTGATTTCCAGCACCCCAGTTGGTCCCCCAAGCCCCCAGGAATGGTCCCTGAGCTGAGTCAGGACTAAGCCCTGAGCATAGCCAGGTGTTTGTCCCCACCAAAAAACAGTAAAGTAAAATAGTGTATGATACATACTTGTAGTAATCCTAGAGCTCACCATTATGTTCTACTATAATATGCAAGTTGTGTTTGTTCTTTCACCATTGTTTGCTTATTCTCTGACAATTTGATGTACCCAGTGTTTAAATAAGGTCCTGTAATAGGATCTCCACTTCCTAATATAATAAAAATGTAACTCAAGAAGAGTTTAATGAGTAAAGAAATACCATTTCTTTTTGTTTTTAAATTTTTTCTTTAATTATTTTTATTATACACCATGAGATATACAATTACAAAGATGTTCATGTTTGGGTTTCAGTCATACAGTGTTCCAGCACCCATCCCTCCACCAGTGCCCATTTCCCACCACCAATGTCCCCTGATTCCCTCCCCTCCCCCAGCCTGCCTCTATGGCAAGCACTTTCCTTCTCTCTCTCTCTCTCTCTCTCTCTCTCTCTCTCTCTCTCTCTCTCTCTCTCTCTC
>JAJIBD010010653.1:0-51026 GCA_021461705.1 Cryptotis parvus | reverse complement strand
CTGATACTTGCATGAATCTTGCTGAATTGAATAGCATTTCTGAGGGTCTAAAAATGACCATCTTGTTTCATATAATTGATTTTAAATTGTTTGGTATTAAATGAAAGATAAACATACATGGAAAGACATATTGGTAATTTTTTTCCCAGTGGTAATTTTTTTTCCCAATTCAGTGTTAATATCTCCTCTTTTCTGCTACATGCTTCTGCTAGGAACATTATCTGCTCCTGGAACCCATTAGAGGGCTAGAGAACTGAAACACTTTATAATCAATGTTTTCACCAACTCTTAGAAAAGCAGCAAGTTGGCTTAGGTGCTCTGTAGCTGTCTAACTGCTTTACAAAACTACTCAATAGCAACGAGCATTTTCAAACTAAAAATAAGTCTTGGTAAGCACTGAAATTACTCTTGGTATTAAATAAGACAACGTAACAACAGCAAAACCCAATTGCGTTTTTGGGTCACACCGGGAGATGTTCTGGGGTTACTCCTGGCTCTTCACTCAGGAATTACTCCTGGTGGTGCTCAGGGGACCATATGGGATGCTGGGGATTGAATCCAGGTTGGCCACATGAAAGGCACATGCCCTCCCACTATGCTATTGCTCCAGCCCCGAATTTCTTAAATTTTTAATTGGTGATAGGAGATTTTTATTAGAGGAAGTGAAACAGAAGACTTGCAAGTAAAAATTTAATTAGAATTTCAAAAGCGGGGCCAGAGCAATAGTCCAGCAGGTAGGGCGTTTGCCTTGCACGTAGGCAACCCGGGTTTGATCCCTGGCATCCCATATGGTCCCCTGAGCACTGCCAGGAGCAAATCCTGAGGGGCAGAGCCAGGAGTAAGTCCTGAGCATTGCCAGGTGTGACCCAAAAAAGCAAGGGGAAAAAAAAAAAAGAATCTCAAAAGCAGAAGAAATTTTTTATGACTTTTTAAGATATAGTACAAAATATCTTAAGATATCTTTAAGGGACAGTAAGCAATCTAAATATTGGAATTACAGCAAAATACCAGCAAACTTCTGGCTGTCAATCTCTCAAAGACTGAAAGTGGCAAATATATTACGTATAATGGCTGCCACAGTCAGGTAGGGAAAGGGAAGGAAAATAAATACTTAAGGCACTGGCCGCCTACGGCACTGAACTGGACCTGGATATGGTGGTATGAATTCATCACTGGAAGGATGCACAGATGGACAACACAGAAACGTCAATTCAGGTATGTCAGCCTAGCCACTGAGATATGAAATAGATGTAAACATTCACTTACAAAGAGAATTGTACCTATAGAAAATGATTTAGAAAAGATGGTATAACTGTTAGGGGTGTGGCTGAAAAGTGGAAATTCTATTATTCCCAACTTGTCTTATAAGTCAAACTTAAAAGTTTTTTTTTTAAAAAAAGGAAAAGGAACATTCTTGAAGTGTTAGGTAGACAAAGACACAATTTCCAAGAGGACAGAAATCACGAATAAGAGGAGGGAGTGATGTAACATATACTTTCAAAAGTCCAAGAATGCTGGGCTGGAGCGATAGCCCAGCGGGTAGCGCGTTTGCCTGTGGAGCGGCCGGCCAGTGCCGGCCTGGGTTCGATCCCGGCATCCCATATGGTCCCCCCGAGCACCGCCAAGAGTAATTCCTGAGTGCAGAGCCAGGAGAAACGCCTGAGCATTACCGGGTGTGACCCAAAAAGCAAAAAAAAAGTCCAAGAATGGAAGGGTTCAAGTTTAAGAAAAGAAAAACGAAGACAACTGGATAAAACAAAAAGTTAATAAACTGGGGGCTGGAGGCGATAGCCCAGCAGGTAGGACCATTGCCTTGCACATGGCCGACCTGTGCTGGCCCGGGTTCGATCCCTAGCATCCCATATGGTCTCCCGAGCACCGCCAGGAATAATTCCTGAGTGCAGAGCCAGGAGCAACCCCTGAGCGTCGCCGGTGGGACCCAAAAAGCAAAAAAAATTTTTTTTTAATTTAATAAATATAAAAGGAACTGCATGAAAGTTTGATGTCTATTAGACAACATATTACTACATGCAAAGTGCATTATATACACACCAAATACATTAAGTATGCTCATATTTCATAAATGTTAAATTTGTATAACAAATGCTATTACTGCATGGCTGTTAATAATATTTGCTTACCTGCTATATAATGAGCTTTCAGAAAGTGCATCCATTAATGGTCCAATAATAAACTAAAAAAAAAATGCAACTGATGTTAAGCTGTAACACAACTGAGAAGTCACTTTACCCTAACTGTACATTCTATGCAGAGCTCAGAAGAGCTGTTGCAAGTAAAGTGAATAACTTACACACAAAGCAAATTCAGGCGTTGGAAGGGACCTTAATTGCACCAGAAAGAACATAATTTTCCCACTGGATAAAAATTTGTGGGATTCAAAGAAAAGAGTTAATGCTAAGTTAAGAAAGAATTCAAAGGAGGATCAAATACCTTTATTGAAAATAAAAGGTAAGTTACAAAGGAAAACTAAAGATATTTGAGAGGAAATTTAAGCCCTATGCCTAGAAGATAAAATTATCCCCAACAAATATTACTAGCCTACAAGAAGAAAACAACTTTGCAGGCGGCTGCCGAAGGTGGCCGAGGGGCAGGTGCTGGTGCTGGACGGCCGTGGCCATCTCCTGGGCTGCCTGGCGGCCATCGTGGCCAAGCAAGTGCTGCTGGCCCTGACAGTGGTTGTCGTGCAGTGTGAAGGCGTCAACACTTCTGGCAGTTTCTCGAGAAATAAACTGAAGTACCTGGCATTCCTTGGGAAGCGGATGAACACCAACCCCGTCCCGAGGCCCCTACCACTTCCGGGGCCCCAGCCACATATTTTGGTGGACAGTCACGAGGCACGCTGTCCCACAAGACCAAACAAGGCCAGGCCGCCTTGGACCGCCTCAAGATGTTCGATGGAATCCCCCGCTTATGACGAGGAAAAGCGGATGGTGATACCCGCTGCTCTGAAGATGGTTCACCTGAAGCCCACCTGGAAGTTTGCCTATCTCGGGTGCCCAGCTCATGAGATTGGCTGGAAGTACCAGGCAGTGACGGTCACTCGTGAGGAGAAGAGGCAAGAGAAGGCCAAAATGCATTACCGCAAGTAAAAAACAGCTTATGAGGCTATGGAGACAGGCAGAAAAGAATGTGGAAAAGAAGATCACAAAGTTTACAGATGTCCTCAAGACCCATGGACTCCTGGTTAGGAGCCCAATAAACTTGACTTGATTCTCACACACACACACACACACACACACACACACACACACACACACACACAAGAAGTAGAAGACAGACAATAATTAAACCAAAGTTCTACGGCAAGGGGAGTAAGTGCAGAGGCTAAGGAAACAGTTTTACTAACACACTTTTTAGTAATTAACAATTAATTAACTTTTTTTTTTTACTAACACACTTTGTAGCTTCTGCAACACACTTTTTTATATTCCTGTCCGAGGTTGTTTAGGTGAATGATACCAGAACTCATTTTCAAAATTCAGTTAGCTTGTTGACAAACTACATTAAGCTTTTTTTCAAATATGCTAGCAAGGTAGAAAGAACTTTTGCAGTATGGAAAGTTATTAAATACTACTTGCTCTTAGTGTATTTCTTCAAAGCCACATAGGATACAACAAATCTGTATCAAATTTGTAACAATTTTATAAAGGGAGGAAAAGAGGCGGTCATTACCTCAGAAAATTCTGGCGAAAACGGAAGCAGCTTTGTTTCATACAGTTCCAGAAAGTGGATCACGCCTTCTTTGGTCAGGATTTTATTCTCACTTTCAAACATTCTTTTATAAATACAAATATGCCAGGATGGGTGAAATAGCCAGCATCCTGTGGAAATAAACATTCAATGTTCGTGGTTGTATCTTACATTATATTGCTTCATGCATGAAGATTTTATTTCAAAAAGCTTAACATTATAGCGACATTACAAAAGTTTGTTTTATTTAGTCACATCAAGGATCACTGAATAGTTAAATATTGCTGGTATTCAGTATTTTAGATTTAGATTGTTTTATTCAGAAAGACCGCAAGCACAGGTCGGAGAGAAATATAGCACTTCCTTGCTCAAGACCCTGCATATATGAGGGTCCCTGAGCCTGCCAAGTGTGAGCCCTCAGCACTGGGGCCAGGAGCAAGCCTGAGTACCAGCGGGTGTTGCCCAAAAACAAAAGGAAAGGAAATGCTATAGTTGCCACAAAATACAAAAAATTTGTATTTGCCAAGACATCGAAAATCAGATGGGCAGGACATGTAATGTGCTTTGGAGACGACCGCTGGACTAGAGCCATTACTGACTGGATCCCAGAGGACGTCAAAAGATCATGTGGCTGGGCGGAGCGATAGCACAGCAGGTAGGGCATTTGCCTTGTACACGGCCAATCTGGGTTCGATCCCCGGCATCCCATATGGTCCCCTGAGCACTGCCAGGAGTAATTCCTGAGCAAAGAGCCAGGAATAACCCCTGAGCATCGCCAGGTGTGACCCAAAAAAGCAAAAAAAAAAAAAAAAAAAAATCACGTGGCCGCCCACCTACAAGACCCTGAACTAACAGTTTGAGGCTCTTCGTATTCCTGGAGTAAGCAAATGCCACTGGGCTACACTGGCATGTAATAGGGTCAAATGGAAACATTACTGGTGCCCGCTCCAGCAAATCGATGAATAACGGGATGTCAAGTGATCAAGTGAAGTGAAATTCATACAGGTTGAAGCCTTGGATGATTTAGGCCAATTTTTCTCTCACTCTACTTTGATCCATTTTTCACAGAGAAATCTGAAACTCTCACTGTTCTGCTCAGCCAGTGAATGTTCTCAGAGGTGCGCGCCTTCCAGACAGGGCACCCCTGACTCCTCTACCCCTGCACTGCCCTGCGCTGGCAGGAGTGCCCTGAGACCCTCTGAGACCCTCTTCTCACCCTGCCTCTTCTCAGATGCCAGCTCCTCATTTCTCAGCTTCCCGGAGGCAGATATCCCAACACCCTTTCTGAGCAATAGCTGCTTAAGTTGTCAGAGTCATGAAAAATCTGGAAACGTGCAACAACCAAGCCCCTACCCCATAATGAATCTGAGGTATTTGTGGCTGCACTCAGGAGTGATGCCTGACCACAGAGCCAGGGAGTAACCCCAGTACCCGGGGCTGGCCCCAAACAAAGAAAAACAGTGTATGTCTCACCATTTTATCTCTGATTTCTTATCATACATTGTACAGTAAAGAGATACCAAGTAAATATCATTAGAAAACGACTGCTCTGAAGGCTGAGCGGAGCCCAGGGTTAGTCCCCAGGACTGCGCAGTCCCCTGGACATCACCAGGAGTGACCCTTGGGCACTTCAAGCACTGCTAAGTTTGGCCCAAACCTATCCCCCCATAAAAAGAAATATAAACTTTAGAGATTCAATCTCTTAAAGTGCCCTTTTATTTCTACTGGAAAAAAGGTCGGCATTTTAAATTCATGGCATTCTATTAATAAGTTGGTCCATTATTTATAAACGCAGAAATACACTTATTCAAATCTTCAGCAATGGTAATTTTTTTCAAAATCTGTCATATTATTTGGTTTGCTAAGAGCTGTGGGCAAAATGTAGTAAGAGAATAATTCTTAATAGTAAGAGCAAAAAGTAAAGTCACAAGAGAATGTAATTAAATTCTTGCCGCAGGTGGAGCTATATATTCTGATGTGAAAAATCCCAGTGTACCAGAAAACAACTACGGCAATCAGCCGAATAAACCTTAACTCCTAAGGGGTCAATCCACTGAAGCAACACTAAAGCCCGTTTACCCTTACCTAGGTTAATTCTCACATGTATACATGCTACTGTTACGTTTTATCATGCATAGGAATACAAACGAGGTCACTGATTTAAACTTACTTTCGTAAAAGTAATACTAGGAAGCTGCAAACATCACTGTATGTGTCCCCTGATTGTCATAATAAAAGTGAGTACGTGGAAAGCACAACATCACTCTACTGCTCTAATAATAGCTCTCACAATAAAATGCTGACAACTTTACACCCTGTCCAAAACACAGACCACCTCCAAAAATAACAAATCAGAATAAAATAATGGAAAGCAGTTAAAATACACATTTGTGTATTTATACTACTACAAAAATTCAGAGCCATCACTTGACCAAGATCTTAGCTTTTAAGGACATACGTAAGATAATGAGATGAAATGCTACACTGTCTGGGATTATGCTCAAAATCATTCGTAAGGCTCGATGATTACATATACAGTTCTCCTTCTACAGCTGTTCGAAATTTACCATAAAAGTTTAGAAAATTAACCATGCTTTTAAATTATAAAAAAAAACTTTGGAGCCATTCAAAATTATATCCTCAAAGACCACTTAAAGATATATAAAAATGGATGTGTATAAACTGCTAAGTGAGAAAAAAAAACTGATCAATCCAGAAGGTCTGCATCTACAATGTTAAAAGGCATTTCTCAGTGGCAACAGACTTACAAATTCTTATTTACACTCTCAATCCTTCAAATTCTCTAAAATAAACAGTTATAAAATCAAGGAGGGAGAACTGAAAATTATGTTTAAAATAATTAAAATTAAAGTAACCATTACCATTTTCTTCTGACACTGCATACTCAAACAGATTGTTTAGCTTTGGTAAAACCGGCTTTATAACATGTATCTGAAAACAATAGCAAAAGAAAAAAAAGAACAATTTACCTTTAAACACTTGTGGGAACTTTCATCTTTTTTAATCACAATAATTTTTTTCACTTCTCCCCATCTGAAAAATATGCCTTAGCTGTCTGATTTTGCCCAATTTAAAGAATATATAAATTCAGGTATGCGAGACTGTATGTGTCAAAGTTAACAGAGAAGATAATGTTATATTCTTTATAATGAGTATCATGAACTATGTGCTATAAGAATCAGTTGTCCTAGGAAATAAGGTTAAAAACTCAGTTTGTTACAGAGGGAAGGCGTAAAATAGAGAAAGAGCCAGTTCTGTGTTCATTCTATTCTGACCATGTTGGAGGTACCTCCGGGCATTAGCTAATAGTATCTCTCAAAATATATGTAAAGCATTTTTTTTTAAGTTTCTAAAGAAAACAGTACAGCTTTTATGGATCTACTTATTAAACAAAATTATTAAAATGTATTTGAATTTAGAAATAATTTCACTTTTTTTCCTTTGTTCTTGCATCAATATACAGTTAGCACAAAGGAGCAATGATTTCAGTCCACAATGCCTAGTGCGCCTGTAGACTGATATTTCAAACACATTCTCATTAAAAACTCATTATTATGTAGGTTAGCGAGAGAGTACAGGGGTCTTGCCTTGCACATGGTTAACCCTTGTTTGATTTCTAGCACCAGATATGGTCCCCAAGAACTACCAGGAGTGATGCCTGTGCAGAGTCAGGAATACGCCTGAATAAGCGCCCCCAAGCCCAAAAAATTAACTATAGAGGTGGCCTTAGTGGCATGCAGCTTACGGTGGGAACCCCTATCTCAGGGATTCTCCAAGTCTATCCCCAGAAGAGCAGTAAAGGGATTTTCCAAGAATATAAGAATAGCAGGAAAAGCATAACCTAAGAACCTATAAAATGATCAAATTCTTTGGGTCCCATCAAGATGTACTGAATCAGAAACTCTGGGGCTGATACCCAACAACTTATACCTGAACAGTCACCTGGGTGACTCTCAAAAACAGTCTTTTGAGATTATATGAGGTCATCTCAAAAGACTGCTATGAATTTAAAAATTATATGAGTCCACAAAAAAAAACCTATTCTCAGGACCAGGTATTCATAAATTTAAGGCAATGGGGGTTGGCAACGAGATGGGTTAGTGCTAGGGCACGTGCCTGGCGATCCTGAAGGTGAAAGTTCAACCCCTACAATGCCCTGATGTGTCAAGTGAGATCCCGGTCCCACAACAGAGTTTGATCTTTGGCACAACAAAGCATGTACAATCACTAGTCACTGCAAAAAAGTCAAAGAAATAAAAATAAAGAACAAAATCATAAAACTTTCAAAATTCAAGGCTATTGTTCACTTAACTGTAATTTACTTAAAAACCTGTCCTCAGCAAAATTTTAAGTGTGTATTTCTTTGGAGAGTCCTCATATCAAGAAACTAAAAACACAATTAGAAGCAATGTCATGGGAAGATTGAATAAAACTAACTTCTTTTTGAGATATCAGAAACATTCTCCAATTTCCTTAGGTGACTGCAAATTTTTTTTTTATTTTTTTTTACAATTACAAAGATACACAATTGAAAAGTTCATATTTGGGTTTTGGTCATACAGTGTTCCAGCACCCATCCTTCCACCAGTGCCCATCTCCCACCACCAACGTCCCCGGTTCCCCCCCCCTCCCCCAGCCCGCCTCCATGGCAGGTTCTTTATTTCTTTCCCTTTCTCTCTCTTTTCTCTATTCCCTCCAGACTATGGATTACAGAACATACATTAAAGGGTTGTCATGTGTATCTTTTGACCTCTATTTAATGCTCAGTTCTAGGTTGGCATTAGTACCCTCGACAATTGTTAGCACACTGTTCCATTTTCTGTCTTACCTAGCCTCTGACTCCCACACGTTTGTGATAATTTCCACCTTTGACAAGACCTCCTGATATATGTTTCACTTGACCTTGGATATTGGTATCATAATATGTACATATATATTTATGCCATGCAAATAAATGCAGTCATTCTGTATCTGTCTCTCTCCTTCTGGCTAATTTCGCTCAACAAAATCTTCTCCATGTCCATCCATTTATAGGCAAATTTTATAACTTCATTTTTCCTAACAGCTGCATAGTATTCCATTGTGTAGATGTACCAAAGCTTCTTTATCCAGTCATCGATTTTCGAATGCCCAGATCATTTTAAGGATAAACTTCTACCTCTTGGCCCATTTTTATACACATCTGTTTGACTGCAGGCTTCCTGTCAGACTCAAATCGCCTAGAGATGAGTTGGCTGAATCCAAGGGTGCCCGATCACTATTACAGAGGGCAACTCACGATGAACCTGGGGCCAGGTATCCGTGCCTGCTCCTGCTGGTCAAGGGTCATTGCACCCCTGCATTCTAATACAAGATATCTACGTCTCTGCTTTTTACAGAATGCTTGAAAAAAATTAAAACTGCATCTCTGCAGGATTTGTTAAAATATAAAAACACTTACCTGATTTCCTTCTAAGGTTTCCAGGATTAAAATGTAGTTTTCCCCAAAACTTAAGCAGCTCATCTCTTTTTCTTTTCAGACCACCAGAACAGACTAGGACCTAATACAATTTAAAACAGAGAATTAGGGGCCAGGTGATAGCCCAGCAGGTAGGGCGTTTGCCTTGCACGCAGTGGACCCATGTTCGATCCCCGGCATCCCATATGGTCCCCCGAGCACTGCCAGGAGTAATTCCTGAGTGCAGAGCCAGGAGTAACCCCTGAGCATCGCTGAGTGTAACCCAAAAGCTAAATAAATAAATAAATAAATGAATAAATAAATAAATAAATAAATAAACTCAGTAAATAAATAAATAAAATAAAACAGAGAATTAGTTCCTCCTTTTTGCAAAAAGTTTCTCTAGGCATATTTACTTCTGTCTCCACCAGTGAAGGGGGAAAAACAAAGTGACCCCAAGAAAGACAAAGAAAATAAAACAAGATAGAAGACTCCTACAAAACTATGACTCATTAAAGAAGCTGGAGGGAAAAGGAAAATAAAATGCATGAGTATATGGAATTTTCAGTTCACAGAAACTGTGTCAGGTAGAAATGACAGGACAAAACTGGAAAATGCACTAGACCAATTGTTCCTCAACCACGTTCCAGGAGGGTCACGGGTGAAAACTGCACAAATGATGGACCACAGCATCAGACTAAAGGGGGCCCACAGGAAGGAAAAAAGGCTGGAAGGGGGCCACAAACCAAAGGCAGGTTGTGAGACACTGCACTACACCTGTGTAGAGCGGCAACACAGGAAGCTGGGAATGCAGGGATAAGGGCTTCATCACAGGACTCTGGTAAAGGGATCCCGGAATTCGGGGGTAGCGGTGACTTCGTTACTTAACCAATGGCAATCTGAAAGTGTCAGCTGTGCACCAGGTTGCACGGAGGACTCCAGGAGAAACTTCTTCAGAAAAACGCATAAACACCCGATTCTCTGAAGTCTTTTTGGTTTTGGGGCCACACCCAGGGTTACTCCTGGCTCTGCCCTCAGGAATCCTAGTAACGTTCAAGAGAACATCATATGGGATGCCAAATTATCTGATTTGCCGGTTGTGCCAGAAATATTTAGACAGCTGGTTAGAAGCTGGGGATTAATTAATTGAAGGTAAATAGGCTCCCCCAAAAAATAACTGGGGGTGTTTAGGTCACACCTGTTGGTGCTCCAGGTAGTTGCTGGCTAGATTTGTGTAATGAGCTTAATTGTAGAAAAAAAACTGGCTGGAAGAAAATAATTACAGATTACATATCAGCTATGAACAGTATTTCAAATGATAATTTTGTAAAATTCAGTATTTTAACTATGGAAATGATGTCTGTAAGTAAATTAGTTGAAATCATAAGGGCAATTAGCAGAAAACTTGGGTACAGAGTTAAAAGTACTTGTCCAAAATGGAGGAAGGAGAAAGCATAGAAGAGACTGCTTATTAAACTCCACCCAAAAACTGGCTCTTTAAAATAGATGTTTAACTTCGGCAATTTTCTAGTGAAAAAGCTCCCGTCTCTGGAGTTAAAATATTTGCTATTTAATATTTTAAAACTCTGAATATCTAATCATTCACAACTTCATCTGCCTAACCATTCCACCTCACCCCCATAAAAAGCCATTAAGTCGATAAATGAACATTCTCTCCTGAAGAGAAGGTATTTCCTTAGATTGATTCCACTCTGTATTTCGGACTTGGACAGCTCAAAGATGAATGACTGACGCGTGCTTCCAACATCCCTTTGACTATCACCAGTGACACCCACCCCTCATTGGGGGCGCTACTTCACATACTGATGTTCCGAGCGGAAGCCAGAAGCGCAAAGGTGTTTGTTTGTTTTGGGTTACACCCAGTAATGCTCAGGGGTTACTCCTGGGAGTGCTGGAGGGGGGGGGGGGTGGGCTACCAAATGGGATGCCAGGGAATCGAACTGGGGTCGGCCACGTGCAAGGCAAACGCCTACCTGCTGGGGGCTCCAGCCCCAAAAAAGGTGTTTTTAAATGATCTGACTTATTATTTAACAAATGGCAATAAATGCCTTTAAGTGGTGGTCCTCAGGTTGCTTCCCAAATATCAGGGAATCCCGCTTTGTCGTTCTAAGACGACGACTCTGTGCAAAAGGGGATTAAGGATGGGAAGCGTGAAATTTCAAAAGAACATGAAGATTTCAAGGGCAGAATTCTCGCTATCTGGAATCTGGCCTCAACTGATCACGAATAGGGGTCGAGAATTCCTTTCACTGCGATGACAGCGACCCCTTCTTGGGACAGACCCACTGCAACAGTGCTAGGGCTCAATCAATCTGGTTCCTGCATTAACCCAAGGATACAGTAACCCATCCTGCTCCAAACTGCTCTCCCAAACCGTGGCTCCTGCCACTTAAAAGAACGCCCTCGAGTGGGCTTCCAGGCTTTGGGGGACCCCCAAATAAGCGGACGGGAACGCGCATTTCACACACGCCCCCGAGGGCAGCGGGTCTTTGCAGAAGCAGGAAGCCCCTTTCCCAGGGAGCCAAGGCAGAGGGGTCGGGGGTGAGAGCCACAAGTACCGTGTGTCTCCGGGGGCTGCAGGCGCAGGGGGCGCCCCCGCGCGGCCGACACGTCCACGGCGCGCCGCAGCAGGTAGCGCGCTCGCTTGCGCGTCAGCGCGTCGGGGGGCGTGCGCCAGCCCCGCCTGCAGCGTCTCCCAGAAGCGCGCGCTGCTCCGGGGGTCGGGGCCGGCCTGGCGAGCTCCGGGACCCGGCAGCAGCTCCTCGGCCAGGGCGCTGAGCACCAGCAGCTGCGGCCCGACGCGGCCCGACGCCGACGGCGCCCCGGGTGCCTCCAGGCCGGCCCACACGGCCCGCAGCGCCGCGTCCCCGCACTCGGCCAGCGCGGGCAGCAGCCGCCCGGCCACCAGCGCCGCCGCCTCGTCCGCGGGCCCGGCGTCGCCGCTGCCCAGCGCCAGCCTGAGGGCGACCCGTCCCGCGCGCTCCAGCAGCGGCGCGTCCCTCCAGGGCCCGCAGGCTCGGCCCGACGGCCGCCAGCGCCTCCACGGCCGCCTCCCAGCCGCCGTCCGGGCCGCTCAGCGCGCCCAGCGCCTCCTCCGCCACGCGGGCCGCCAGCTGCGGGCTCCGGGCCAGGCGGGTGCACAAGCGCAGGGCCGCGCCCGCCGCTCCTCAACAAGCGTCGGCGTTGGCTGGCCGGGGGCCGGGGTCGCGGCTGACGTCGGGGGACCCCGCAGGCCCCGCAGCAGCGGTTCCAGGTACCCGGAGGCGGCCTCGAGCGCCGCCTCCTGGAGCGCGCCCGCATCTCCCGCGCCGCCCGCGTCGCATCGGCCTCCAGCCGCTGCAGAAGGAAGCGAAGCGCTTCCACGCGTTCCGCGGACGCCTCCTTCCCGTGGCACAGCGCGCGCACCAGGACGCGGGGGTCCGGGATCTGCGAGAGCAGCGCGGCCGCCAGCACCCCCTCCATGGGCGGGACGAGACGCCGGCGTGTGCGTGCGTGCGCGTGCACGGCTGGGCGGCGCGCGCGCCTGGGAGGGTTGGCCGCGGGGCTTGACATCAGCCCCGCCTGGAAATATCCCCTCGCTGCGCTTACATTTTTACCTCTCCCACCCTTCCTCCCATCTTTCCTTTCTTCCTTCCCTCCCTACGCCCTTCCTTCCAAAGGAGGGACTCACTAAGTAACTGTTTAAGCAACTCTTTAGTAAGTCTTTAAATGTGTCTCCACCAACTCCATCGATCCTAGTTGCAGATTAGCTATCCTAGGATTCCTTGGTCTCCGCTGCATGTGAACATGGGTCCGACGTACGTATAGTGTGCATCACAGTTATCTGGTTCATTCTTGTTTTTTTTTCTTTTTGGTTTTAGACCACACTGAGCAATGTTCAGGGCTTACTTCCTGGCACCGTGCTCAGGGATCATTCTTGACACCTTGTTCAGGGACCACACGTGGCGGACACTGGGAACTTCATGCAGAACCAGAGGTGCTGGTTAACCCCTGCAAGTGCCTTGCCAGCCGTTCTGTCTCTTCGTCCCATCCTAGCTTATTTTTAAACGGTGCAGGTTGGCAGCACCTATAAATAGACTAACAGTGACTCTGAAATGGGTTCTTGATACATATTTTAAAACATTTAAAAAAGGGACCAGAGCGTTAGTGCAATGTGTAGGGCTTTTGCCTTGCACACGCCCAACCTTGGTTAGAGACCCAGTATTCCAGATGGTCCTCAAGCACCGCCAGGAGTAATTCCTGAGTGCAGAGTCAGAAATAACTCTTCAGCATCACCGGATGTGGCCCCAAAATTAACAAATAATGGGGGCGCACTGGAGCCATAGTACAGTGAGTAGGGCACTTCTTGCCTTGCACATAGCTAACCTGGGTTCTGCCTGGGCACCCATGTGATCCCCAACACCCCCACCCCCAGGAGAGACCCTTGAGTGCAGAGCTCAGTAAGCACCGCCAGGTGGCCCTCCAACTAAATAAGACATAAGAAAAATATAAACATGTATTAAAGGACTGGAAAACTGCCAAAACTGCCATCGCTGTGTGCTCAGACAGAAAAACAAGATGCCTGCTCAGCACTTGCTGTTAAATGCCAAACCCACTCAAACAATGCCTGTACTCCCACATGCAAGCACAAAAATAGCGGATGTGTCTCTATTTTCTGTATTTTTAACAGCTTCTACTGCTAAATACAGATGCAAAATCTCAGGTTAGTTTACAGGGTACTGGCTTGATTCCTGGCTCTATCAGTCCCAGGCAAACTGCAGCAGCAGCAGTTAGACACTGCCTTCTAGCCACAAAAACTTCTCAGTTGACAAAAAGAACAGAGTGTCACCTGGAAGAGCTTGGCATGTAAGAAACACGTTAATGGGGCCGGAGGCGATAGCCCAGCAGCTAGGGCGTTTGCCTTGCACGTGGCCGGCCCATGCCGGCCCGGGTTCGATACCCGGCATCCCATATGGTCCTCCGAGCACCGCCAGGAGTAATTCCTGAGTGCAGAGCCAGGAGTAACTCCTGAGCATCGCTGGGTGTGACCTAAAAAGCAAAAAAAGAAAAAAGAAACGCGTTAATGGGGGGTGGGGGTGGGGGGACTTCCAAGCATACTTAGGGGGTTGCTGGGTCCACACCCTGCGATTCTTGGCCAATCTGGCCAAAGACTCAGTGCTAGGATGGAAGATATGGTACTGCTCAGACCCTGTGTTGGGGAGACCACCAAGGCCACCCAGAGGTCTCTGAAGACCTCCAGGCCATGACTGATAACGGGCATGACTGATAACTTGGTACTGGGATCAAACCTGGGTCAGATAGGCCAAGCCATGTGCCCTAACCACTGTGCTATCTTCCCGGCCTAAATAACTTATTTCAATTTAAGATTATTTTGTCCTTGGCAGGTATTTTGGGTCCCAGCAGTGCTTAGGGGGACCATAGTCTGGGGGATCAAGCTCTTCACACAAAGCACATGCTCTGGCCCTTAGAGCTACCACTGCACCCCTCAAGGCCATTTTTATATAGTTCAAAGTAGTTTTTACATGTTTTTATATAAACGTACTTACATATAAAGCATCTGACATCATATATTCAAAACATTACACTGCTCTAAAGAAGCCAGAAACAAAACACCCATTGCACGAGTGTATTTAGATAAAAAGTCAAAAATAGACTAAAATAATCTATTAAATACAAGTGATGATATTAGTTGTACGGTGTGAAGATTGAAACAGAGCCCAAAAAGACCTTTCGGAGATGGTGGAAATAGTTCTTTTGATCAGGATATTGGTTTCACATCTGTGAAAACTCCCTGAGCCTTCATGATCTAGGTTTTTCAGTATGGGTAAAATTTACCATGGTGGGGGGGGGGGGGAGAGAGAGAGAGAGAGAGAGAGAGAGAGAGAGAGAGAGAGAGAGAGAGATTCATAATAAATAGTTGACCTGCGTGCTTGATCCCCATTCACTTGTATCAGTTGTCTTCCCATTGTTCATAAGTTTGCTCGAGCAGGCACCAGTAACATCTCCATTTGTCCCTGTTTCGTGCAGGTGTAGCCCAAGGGCATCTGCTCACTCCAGGAACACAAAAAGCCTCAAACCATTCATTCAGGTCATGGGAATGAGGTCTATAATTGTTACTGGATTTTGTCATATCAAATACGACATGGGTAGCTTGCCAGGCTCTGCCATGTGGGTGCTATACTCTCGGTAGTAGGCTCTCAGTTTGTGCAGTTACTGATGAACCGCAACAGGAAGAGATCGGCTTTTCTCTTGGGTGGAGCTCTGACGAGCTGTGGAGTCTGGATGTTGAAAATGGCGGCCCCTCATGGTGTGGGGGGTTCTCTGGCTTCTTGCAAGGCTCTATTGGGATGGCAGACTGGGGCTAGAAACTGCCGTCCCTCCCAGACGCCTCATGATCAGCCGAGCACAGGGAGATCCAGTAGCACCTCTGCCCTGTGTCTCTGGTTCAAGCATACCCGGGCTTGAAATAGGCTTTGCTGTAGGGTGGGACAGCTGTAGGGGGCAGCAGTAAAATAAACAAATATAAAAGGAATGCAAGCTATCACCTTTTTCCTTTTAGGGGGCTGTGCAAGGGCGTATCCAGCACTACTTAGGGCAGGTGTGCAGGGAACTGGGGGTTTACTCCTGACTCTGCACTCAGGTTTATTCCTGGTGATGCTTGGGGGACCATATGGGATACCAGGAAGCAAACCTGGGTCAGCAACATAAAAAGTAAATGTGCTATCTGCTGTATATCACTTGTCTTCCCGTTGTTCATCGATTTGCTCGAGTAGGCACCAGTAACATCTCTATTCGTTGGGAATGAGATCCATTAATGTTACTATTTTTGGCATTCGAATACACCACAGGTAGCTTGCCAGGCTCTGCAGTAGTTCTTGGTTTACCCAAGGGGGCCCAGTCTTTTTCTCTGTCACACCATCAACCATCCAGGGTCCAATCTGCTGTATATATACTTAACATATAGAAGGCATTACTGGCGTAATCTAATTTGATCCCAAAGAGGAATCAAAAGAGCTATGCTTGGAATAACACGCCTCACTCAAGTGAGAGAAGGAATCCGGAGTTCCGACCTCTGTCGACAATCCAGAGTCAGGGATGCTGTCTCGTTTGTCAAGGCATCAAAAATCTGATGGGCTGGACATGTAATGTAACTTGGAGACGACTGCTGGACTTAAGCCATTACCAACTGGATCCCATGGGATGTCAAAAGATCACATGGCCACCCACCTACAAGATGGTCAGACTTCTTTGTCAAGACCCTGAACAAACAGTTTGAGGCTCTTCGTATTCCTGGAGCAAGCAGATGCCATTGGCACTACACTGGCACGTGATAGGGCCAAATGGAAATGTTACTGGTGCCCGCTCGAGTAAATCAATGAATAATGGGATTCAAGTGATCAAGTGATAGAAGGCATCAGGTATTTACATATAATTAAAACACAAATGAGCTACTGAATTTTCTTCACGTGAAAAAATTCTAAATATCAGAGTTGTGAGATCTCTTCGTTTCCTTAGCAACTTTTTGTTGTAGTTGTTGGTTTTGGGGGTCACACCCAGCAGTGGTTAGAGCTTATTCCTGACTCTGTACTCAGAGATTGGATTTTGATCCCCATTACCTGCAGAATAAAGCCAGTTTGAGAGGTGCTGAGAGTGCTCAGGATGCTGTGAAAGTCAGCCAGATGAGCCTAATTCTCCCTACCCTGCCCTGCGCTGCGCACCGCCCTCTTCATTTTCCTGCATGTCTACAAACTCCTCTCAGCCTGAGTATATCCCTCCCCCACCCCCACCACTGCTTCCACGGCTCAGCAAGGTGGCAGTACCTCCCTGCCTGCAGAGGATTCTTGCCTCCTCTGAGTTTTCAAATCTTGCCTTTAACAGCCTGATTTGGTCGAGGATTTCTTCTTCAAACAGCATCTTCCTATGATGGCCATCAAATGGCTCTTGCCTGTTTTTTTTCTTTTCCTTTGTCATCCTTTCCCAGCTGTTTCTTTTCCATCCTGTTGAAGACTCCATTTTCTCTTCTTAAACTGTTCATATTGATGTTTCCAGAATGAGATCGTCACATTTCTGCTCTTTTATTTTAACTTTTTTCTGTTTAGATTTTTTTTGGTTTTGTTTTAGGGTCACACCTGGAAGTGCTCAGAGGATATTCCTAGCTCTGTTCTCAGAGGTGACCCTTGTCAGGGCTCAGGGGACCAAATGTGGTGCCAGAGATTTGAACCAGGGTCAGCTGAGGGCGAGGTAAATGCCTTAACCTCTGGCCGTCTGTCTGCTCCATCTACATTTCTGCTCTTACAAATTTTCCCTGTAAAGCTTCAAGGAACTTCAGATTGTGCTACCATTTTATACTAATGATGAAAAAAGTCATATTTCCACCTTTGATCTGTGTCCGGAGCTTCCAGGCTATGTATCCAATTGTTTACTCAGGGCATGACTTTTAGTGATGGTCATTCTTATAGTCCAGCCCCCGGTCCTCATTCGCCATCTCTCCCTCTACCTTTTCCTGGGCATTTCCTGATTAGGGAAAGGCGACCATTCACTTGGTTGCTCAATTTAGCAAGCCTGAGCACCCCTGCCTTGTTGATTCTATCAACTCGTCAAAACTAGGGGCTGGAGCAATAGCCCAGTAGGTAGGGCGTTGCCTTGCACGCAGCTGGCCCATGCTGGCCCGGGTTCGATCCCGGCATCCCATATGGTCCCCGAGCACCGCCAGGAGTAATTCCTGAGTGCAGAGCCAGGATTAACCCCCTGAGCATCGCCAAGTGTGACCCAAAAAAGCAAAAAAAAAAAAAAAAACACACACTATTCCTAAAACTCTGAGGGATAAGAAAGTCTCTTCTTTCTCTGTCCCACGAAAACTTTAGGTTCTTCTCACTTCTCACTCATGGTTCCCATAGCCTCTTTCCTTTTTTAACCTTGACTCTGATATATATACTCCATATTGTTGCCAAGATGATTTTGCTAAAATTGAAATATCAACTCCCCACAGACCTCAAGTACTGTTTGAATTTCTCAGACATCCAAGATGCCTCAGGAGGTGGCTTTTCCAGCCCCCATACACTACATAGACAGCTGGATTTTGAAGAACCTAAGACGTCATGTACACATTGCTGGCTGTAAAGGCACAGTCTTTTGTTCACCAAAATCTTAAACATTACCATTGTTGTAACCATGTTAGCCAACTTATAATTAAATTTTAAAGAAATAATAATATGAGATCTTAACTAGACTACTTTGACAACAATAAATAAAAAGAAGCGATTAGACTTTTTTTTTAAAGAAATAACAGCATGCCCTGTGCTCTTATTTTGTCTTTTCCAAAACCTTTCCTTCTATGCCCCTCGAGGTGTTGCAGGTGTGGCTGCAGTGCCAGGCTGCTTCGGCAGGTAGCAGACAGGAGACAGGCTTGTCTGCACCCAGGGCTCTGCCCCGTGAGCCCTGGATGGTTGATGGTCTGACATAGAAAAAGACTGGGCCCCCTGGGATGAACCCAGAGCCACAGCAGAGCCTGGCAAGCTACCTGTGGTGTATTCAGTATGCCAAAAACATTAACAATAATGGACCTCATTCCCAACAAATGAAGATGTTACGGGTGCCCACTCTAGCAAATCGATGATCAACAGGAAGACAAGTGATTCAAGTGATTCCATCTTCTAGAAGATCCTTGTCTCTACCTGACTGGCTATTTTCCTTTAAAGGCACATTATGTATCTCTCCAGAAAGCCATTTCTTTAGAGTTCACTTCCATCACGAACACCTGCACCACCTGTTATGTGACCCTCTTCTAAAGTTCCCAGATAACCTAGTATATCTCTAACACACCATTTGCCACATGGTCTCACAGATGTACTTATATGGACCCTCCCTATCTGAGAAGTTTGAAAGCTGGGGAGAAGTTCTGAATTTAAACTTTTTTTTCACATTAATTCAAGCACCTGCCCCTCTAGCTCTAATATACTTAAAAAATACTTATTGACCGTGTCTGGAGCTAATACATCAAGGTAAGCATTTGGCTTGCATGTGACTGATGCAGATTCAATCCCTGTCACCTGATATGGTCCCCTGAGCACTTCCAGAGTGATTCCTGAGCACAGAGCCAGGAACTAACCCTGAGCACTGCAGGGCTGATTCCTGAGCACAGAGCCAGGAACAAGCCCTGAGCACTGCAGGGGTGATTCCTGAACATAGAGCCAGGAGTAAGCCCTGAGCACTGCAGGGGTGATTCCTGAGCAAAGAGCCAGGAACAAGCCCTGAGCACTGCAGGGGTGATTCCTTTACAGAGAGCCAGGAGTAAACCCCAAGCACTGCCCAGTGCGGCACAAAAAAAAAGATAAAACGCTACTTGGCTGAATAGCCATGTGTGACTCGTCCATGAAGACCGAAATTATGAAGCATCTTCAAGAAACGATTCCCAATACCCCAAGTGAAACTTAATTCTCCTTCTGTAGTCTTCAAACTTTTAATAGTAATAATAATGGTTAACAGCTACTTAATACACTTAACTATAAATAATATGCCGTGCGACTCTCTTAGATAGTATTGGATGTTAGGATCAGGTCCTTCCCAGGATCTTTCACATTTATACACTCTATACAGTTCCAGGCAGGTTCTAGCCGTGGTCCGTCATCTTAGTGAGCCTAGCAAGAAGCCAGAGGTACCCCCCCACACCAATAGGTCAGTCATTCTCAACATCCAGACTCCACAGCTCCTTAGAGTTCCACCCAAGAGAAAACCTGATCTTTTCCCATTGAGTTTCATCAGTAAATGCTCGAGATTAGAGCCTTCTACTGAGAATATACCACCTACATGGCAGAGCCTGGCAAGCTACCCACGTTTTATTTGATACGCCAAAAACCAGTAACAATTATGAACCTCATTCCCATGTCCTGAAGGAATGGTTTGAGGCTCTTCTTGTTCCTGGAGTAAACAGATGCCCTTGGGCTACACTTGCTTGCAACAGGACTTATGGAGATGTTACTGGTGCTCGCTCGAGCAAATCGATGAATAACGGGAAGACAAGTGATACAAGTGATCTTTATATTTGGTTTAAGTTATTCCCCCAATTCATACTTGAAATGCTATTATTTTTCTCATTTTACAGAGGAGAAAGTAAGCATGGGGAGGTGAAGAAATTGGCTCCTGTGCCGCAGCAGCTGAAGCAGAAATTTAAACAGAAAGTCAGCTTAACCAAAGCTGTGCCTCTATTACATTATCTCTAGAACATTGAGAAAGAAAATGTATATCACTCTGTACACTTTACAGCCACTACTCCCCTGTGCTTCATGAATCATCATAGTTCTGTACCTATACACCAAACATGGCCCCTAAACATGGCAACTGTTCAATAAGTACTTGAGGGACTGGAGCTATAGCAAGTAGAGGGTTTGCTTTGCATGTAACCCTCTGGGATTCATCCCCAGCATTCCATCTGGTCTCCCAATCACTTCCAGGAGTAATTCCTGAGTGTAGAGCCAAGAGTGAGCCCCCTGATCATCACTAGGTATGGCCCAAGAAGCAAAACAAACAAGAAAGAAATAGTACTTGAAATCAATGAGGAAATGTTTGGTAGTTTCTAGTGCGTGTTTTCTGCACTGATTAGCTGGAAAATGTCCAGGCATGTCACTGCCCTGGAGACACCAGCACTGATGTCTCACTGTCCGGCTCAACGTGTGATGACAGACTGCTTTGACAGGCAGTAGACGCCTCAGCCTCACAAAAATGAATAACTCTTGCCTGGGGAATATTATGCTGTAAAGACTTAGAACAGTTTGCTCCCCCTGCAACTTTCCTGCTTTTAACCATAAATGGGGACCAGAGCAAAATAGTCCAGAGTGTAGCATGTTTGCCTTGCACACGGCCGACCTGGGGTTGATCCTCAGCATCCCATATGGTCCCCAAGCACCTCCAGGAGTAATTCCTGAGTGCAGAGCCAGGAGTAATCCCTGAGCATTGCCGGATGTAACCCCCCCAAATAAAACATAAATGAATTAGGATTTGTGTCTAGCTGCTATTTTACTTATTTGCTATGATTTCGGGCTCAGACTGAGAGACCATGCATGACAGGCGTGTGATCTCCTGATGTATCCCTGAACCCCTAACATTTTCAAATCCCAAGTTCCAAAGCTCCCATTTGTTCACTAAACACTCCTGCTCTACTTACACCCAATGCCTTAGAATACATGTTGGGTCCTAGGGCAGCAAATGTGGCTGATTCTGAGAAAGGAATTCCATTCCTGCTGGATCTTGTGGCTGTGTTTGTGACAGCTTCTTCAATGCCATTTCTTGCTGCCCCTTCCATGGGCAGTCACAGTTGCATGACTGTCTCACTTGGGTTTCCACACACTAGTTCCATATACAAATGATTTAAGTCTATTTTTCATGGTGTCTACTCCATGAACTTAAAATATCTTCATGAGGCTTCCTAAAGAGAGTCTTTTCTAAGCTGAAAAAGTAGTTCCCATATGGTAATTGGTAGTTGTTCACCAGCACTGCACCTAATCCTGTCTTTTTCTCTTTTCCAAACTTAAAATGGAGACCACCTCCCTTTTCCTAAGAGTAATGAAGCAAGGTCTATATTCCCATGACCTGGTTTGAGGCTCTTTATGTTCCTGGAACAAGCAGGTACCCTTGGGCTCTACTTGCATGAGACAGGACATATGGAGATGTTACTGGTGCCTGCTCGAGCAAATCGATGATGAACGGGAAGACAGTGACAGTGATACAGTGAATGAAGCAAGAAGGAGCATGGAGAATGGAGGTGTGAGTTAGGAGAAGTGGAAAAATTGCTTTTAAAAAGGATGATCTTGGTAAATTCCTTGAGATGTCTCCGTCCTAATGGAGTGACAGCATGAACCCACTGTTTGGTGGTGTTGCACTTACAACCTGCTGGTCCTTCTTTTGGTCTTTCACGTTACTTCCTGAGAAGCAGTGGGCAAGAGAACCACAGGACCAGGATGCCACAGGACTGATGCATACGCTACTGAATACCCACAGGAAAGAAACAAATAATAAACATGCTAACTTAGACCAGGTATATAATTCTCAAGGCCATTGAAAAGTTCTCCAATTCACACATCTTTCATACATCCATACTCTGGAACCAAGTACTGTGATTTGTTTAGAAGGTGGTGATTTTCTGGCCAGAAAGAAGATGGTGCTGTTGTCAATGCAATGTGCTTTCTGTAGCCAACTTTATGTTTATAGCTGCAAGTGGAAAACATTTATGAAAAAGACAGAAAATGCAATTACACAGCAAGATTTCAGTCTTTTGCCTCTGAGGGTCTAAGAAAGCAAGGGGGCTATTTGACAGATTATAAGATTTTGCCTTGTGGTGTTTTGCATGAAGGTCCTTCGAGAATCTCCAAGGAGAACATTGCTGTAGCGCTATCAATCATAGGTTTATGCTAAGGTGCCATTTAGAAAACTTAAATTCCCTGAGGGGATCTGTGGCAGACACCAATGGTTAAACCCTAATTTTGTCTAGGATAACAGTCTGTTAACCCTTGGGACACTGCTTATGCTTATGAAATCGATAGGACAATGCTGTTACTCTCCCAAACCTCCTTATAGTTGGGCAGTGGCGGTGGGAAAGTAACCCAGTCCTGAACAGTGAGACAGGCAAAAGTCTACTGGGTATGTGGAGGGGGCTGGGGGGGGATTTGTTTTCTGATAGGATGACCTTAAGGTCACAGCACTCCTCACCTAGTCAGGCCTAATGCAGTGCTTTCTGGACTTGCCACAGCCAACCTGGCCCCATGGGAGAATACTATAATAAGCTCCCCATGAAAAGAAGCAGGAGGAAACGTAGACAGAACCTGGGTGACTTATGGCTATTTACCCCAGGCTGGACTTACTGTGATCTGAGAAAAAGAATCCCTTATTTGCATAAGCCTGTCTTGAGTTTCCTGTACTGTAGCCAACTGAAGCATGCATCCCCAATTGCATGTTATTTAGTAATTTTTTTAAATTAGCCTGGTATTTAATTTTATCTATGTATGAATTATTTATTTATTTATTTATTGTTTTTTGGGTCACACCTGGCAATGCTCAGGGGTTACTCCTGATTCTGCACTCAGGAATTACTCCAGGCGGTGCTTGAGGGACCATATGGGATGCCGGGGATCGAACCCAGGTTGGCCACATGCAAGGCAATTGCCCTACCCATTGTGCTATGACTCCGGCCCCAGTTTTGTAATTCTTAGCATAATACTTTTGAGTATCTCACTGTTTCCAGACTGAGTCTCTTCCTGACCAACCACCATCATTTCCGGCATTAAACCTACATTTACTCCACTTCGTATTTCTTTTGTCTATTCCAACGCAAAAGGAGGAAGGGGGCCCATTTGAGCCTCCATTTCCACTTTCATTTTTCCTCAATGGAGATCCAAATAACTGATTGAGGTGCAATTTGTTAGGTCTGCCATTAGTACAGGATGAAAACGCCAGCTCTTCCTTTCTAGGAAACAGATCTTCTGTTGTGTTGCCTTCCCCGCCCAGTGCTTTTTTTTTGTACATACAAATTTATAAAAGCAGAATCACTGAGAACCTTCCGTTCCTAGGAGCAGCCCGTTAACCATGGAATTCTGGGACCTCATCCAGGCCAATTAAATCACAAACTCAGAACACAAAACACAAATGTCTGTTTCTATTTTTTCATTTTTTTGTTTAAGTTCCATAATTCAGGCTAAGATGTGCTGTCCCTCCTCATATACACCCCAGTCATGATGGACAGTCATAGTAACTGGGGGAAATTTGCTAGATGGCCTGGTCAGATCCCTAAGAATGGGCAGACAGAGAGGAAAGGATTTTCAGTCTGTTTATCAGGCTATTTCTGAGGCAAAACCAGAATTCTGGGGCTGTCTTTGGCTTAAATATTTGGGGGGGTAAGCCACCCTTTCAGAACTACCTCTATAGACAGATATGGTCTTTTTTTTTTTTTTTTTTTGCTTTTTGGGTCACACCCGGCAATGCTCAGGGGTTACTCCTGGCTCTGCACTCAGGAATTACTCCTGGCGGTGCTCGAGGGACCATATGGGATGCCGGGATCGAATCCAGGCCAGCATGGGCCGGCTGTGTTCAAGGCAAACACCTTAACCGCTGGGCTATCGCTCCGGCCCCAAGACAAATACGGTCTTACCTCCACTCAGAATGCCCTACACATTGAAAGATGCTTATACAGAAGAGTATAGAGATTCCTGGGCCAAATGGAGGAAGCAGGGGGTTATTACCACCTGGGGCGGGGGAATGACCTCCCCATGGACCCAATGCCCTGTACATCTCCCCCTTGAGGCTGCAATGAAAATTACCAACATTCCCATCACTCAGAGTTTTATTTTTTAAATCATCTTTATGCCCCACTAGATCTTTCCCTTTTATGTTTTTCTGCACACAGAGTGGCCCTGTGACTGTGTGTAACTCTGTCCCAGGAGGTGAGAATGACCAGCATCAGTGGGAATTCCATCTATGGGGCTAGTTGGCCCTCTCAGATCCCTGAGACTGTGGCAGGCAGAGAAAGCAGGGCTGTCTGTTTAGCCAAGCTATTTCTGCGGCAAAATCAGAATTCTCAGGCTGTCTGTGGTTGTCAGAATCACTCACTTTGCTGGTTCTTGCCCCACGAGGAGATGGCAGCGTACCCAGTGACGCGAGGATTCCTGTCGGATGATGGATTAAGATTCCTCAGCAGACAGCTCATCACTGCAGGAAGATGAAGACGGAGACTTCTCGCCGGTGGGAGAGCTGGAGGCACTCCGAAGGCTGCAGCTGCAATAAAGGAACTAAAATCCATTTCCACTGTCTTTAAGTTGTCCACACTTAACAATTAAGCTTCATAATTTCATGGCTACTTCTTTATAATAAATATTATGTTTGCGTATATAAGCATCACTTGTATCACTTGTCACTTGTCTTCCCGTTGTTCATCGATTTGCTCGAGCAGGCACCAGTAACATCTCCTATCGCATGCTAGTGTAGCTCAAGGGCCTCTGTTTTGCTAGCCCACTGGTCTACGGAAAGCATGGCCAAGCATGCTGCCCCTGGTTTGTTTAGTCTGACTTCAGCAAATTAGGCTAATCAAATCCCTCACCAATAATAGCAGCTACATAAGGAGTCTTTCCTGGAATAGTGGGAATTCCCTCTCTGTGCTGGTAAGTAGGAATCCTTAGAGAAAGTTTGGCCTAGGCTCTATGAACCTAGAGCCAGAGGGCATTCATAGATATTGCTGATTTTTCATTGCAGGTGTGACAAGGCTCATACAGTGCGCTATGAAAACTGATTTTGCAGGTTTCATACAGAAATGCAGTGGGGCCAATTTATCCTTTCTGTTTAGTTAGGGTAGATGTGATTTATACCCTACAAAGATGCTATCAGCATCCTTCACCTCAGCGAGGCACTTTTCAAGCGTGGTTCGAGTTCTTGTGCAGTGTGGAACCGGCATTTTTCTCACTTAGAGGTATTCTTTTGCTAGGCAGTCTTATGTGGTCATTTGAATGTTTGAGAGTAATAGAGGGCTCACGTCTGAGTAAAGAAGACTGGTCTTCTTGATCCGGGTGGGCCTCATCCAATTAGTTGATGGCCTGAATGAAGCAAACAAACAACAAAGCAAGTATTGCTCCTTAAGCAAGAGGAGTTACTTCCCCCAGACGACCTTCAGCCTTGCCTGCACCGTTGGCTCTTTTAGGATCCACTTGCTGGTGTACTCTGCAGACACACACTTAACAATTAAGCTTCATAATTTCATGGCTACTTCTTTATAATAAATATTATGTTTGCGTGTTTAAGCATCACTTGTATCACTTGTCTTTCCGTTGTTCATCGATTTGCTCGAGCAGGCACCAGTAACATCTTCATTATTATTATTTTTTTTTTTTTGCTTTTTTTTGGGTCACACCCGGCAATGCTTAGGGATTTCTCCTGGCTCTGCACTCAGGAATCACTCCTGGCGGTGCTCGGGGACCATATGGGATGCCGGGATCGAACCCGGCCGGCATGGGCCAGCCGCGTGCCAATCCTTATGCCTAAAGTACACCATTAGGATGACCTAAGTCTGAATCTAGGATCTTGGTGCTTTTCGTTGTCGTTTTTCACAAGTCAGTAACTGGACGGCAATGCAAATTGTCCTTGCCCCTGGACACTAAGAATCCAGGTTTGCCTCCATTTTCTCATTCCTTTCAAAGTCCTTATCTATAAATGCATCTGTTCTTTGGCTTATCTTTTGAAGTGATTGTGACACCTAAAAGTCCCCCTCATTAATCATTAGTTAAATTAAATCTTTACACATGTTATAGCTGGAGAGAGCCACAGTTTACCTTTTTGAAAAATTTGAAACATTCCTTTAACATATCAATGTGGTTATACTTGGGTGAGATAATAACAGTTGGGATTACGAAGAACAATGTTTCTGCCTTTAGAAGACACATAATGAGACATTTAGGGTGCAGAGTCATGACATCTATTTTCCAATAGTTTGGCATATGGAGAGAGAAAGAAGATGGGAGAGAGATATAGTGAGACGCCGGCAAGTGACTCTAGGTGATACGGTGTCTAGGTACGGCGTTGCTCTGGGTTTGACAATTTTCCAGATAAAACATCAGACAGATAAGTTGACACGATTCCCGGCTAAGTGTATCTCCCACTCCACACCCTACCCCCTTCTGGATGTTTGTCCTGTGCTTCAGCTGTTTCCCCCATAGGCATCTGTCAGCTGTTTCCCTCCGTAGCGAGAACCACAAGTAAATAAGGCCTTTTTTGAGGGGTTTGATTTATGTATGTATGTATGTATGTATGTATGTATGTATGTATGCATGCATGCATGTAGTCACACCTGGCAATGCTCAGGGGTTACTCCTGGCTCTGCACTCAGGAATTACTCCTGGTGGTGCTTGGGGGACCATATGGGATGTCGGGATTGAACCCAGGTGGGCCGAGTGCAAGGCAAACACCCTCCCACGTGCTATCGCCTCCGCCCGGTTTGATTTATTATGGAGGCGGTATCACTGTATCACTGTATCACTGTCTTCCCATTCATCGCCGATTTGCTCGAGCGGGCACCAGTAACATCTCCATATGACCTGTCTCATGCAAGTAGAGCCCAAGGACTCCTGATTGCTCCAGGAACATAAAGAGCCTCAAACCATTCCATCAGGTCATGGGAATGAGGTCTATAATTGTTACTGGTACCTGACATATCAAATACAACACGGGTAGCTTGCCAGGCTCTGCCGTGCGGGTAGCATACTCTTTGTAGGCATCTCTAAATCCAGCATTTATTGATGAACCGCGCTGCCGCAAGCGCTGCGTGAGCCTGGCTGTGATAGACTGGTCTGCTGGGTGGAGTTCTGACGAGGGGGAAGTCCGGATGTGGAAAATGGAGGTCCTCATGGAGTGGGGGTCGACTGGCTTGTTGTGAGGCTCTGCTGGGGAGAGTGCTGATTTAAAAGGCTAGATGCCCTGTGCAGGGACAGTTCTCTCCTCGTGCAACAGAGGTCGCGATGCTGCACCGCCCCAAGGGACGGCAGTCCTTTAGGCCCCCTGCCCCTTTCCCCCTCTCTTTTCCCCAGGAAGTCCCCACACCATTCAAGCGTTGGGAATGAGTTTGGGGACCTTCTGTCTTAAGGACCTTCTGTCTCAACTACTATACAGTTGTTGCACCTCCCTCCCTCTCGCCCCTTTGTTGTGGGGGTCTTACTACAGCGAGTGATCCTGTTGATCATAGTTTGCTGCTTGAGTTGACACTGGAAGATTCGAGCTTGTGGTATCCTTACGGGTATGACCGGCAAAGCAACAATGGCAAAAGGAAATCGGTTAAAATCTCAAGCACGTGCCACTGGAAAGGACAGAGAGGACTGACTCAAAGCAGGAGGGGAGTGGGAGATATTAGTCTGGGGGCTCCAATTCTGTCAGTGGCAATATGTGGAGCCCCCACAGAGTGTGACCGCCGCTCCCCACACGCCGCAGAACGCAGAGCTGGGACGAGCCACCGAGCACTACCACTATGACCCCCAAACCTAAAGCCTAAACAAAACACCACTGTTGCTACCTCTGAAGGTTTAGGATTAAAATTTCCTGCCTGTGGCCTGAGCGACAGTCCAGCGGGTAGGGTATTTGCTTTGTACGGCGGCCTACTCGGGTTTGATCCTCGGTATCCCATATGGTCCCCTCCAGCTCCGCCAGGAGTAATTCCTGGGTGCAGAGCCAGGAGTAGCTGCTGAGCTCAGTGTGGCCCAGAAAGCAAAATCATCATCATCATCATCATCATCATCATCATCATCATCATCATCATCATTATCATCATCATCATCATCATCGTACTATAGAATAAAATTTCCCTACTAGGGCAAGGGGGGTGAGTTTCTAAAGAATGCTGCTATTTCTAAATGTAAAAGGCATCAAAAATAACTAAAAATACTGAGCTGTCCAGAAGCTTCTCGAGCAGACTGGTCGGGCAGGAGCTCCTGTGAGAATCCGTCGTTCAGGGCAGCCCTGGAGCCCTCTCCTGGGCTTTCCCTTCTGTCTGGATATGAGGAGAGCAGACTGGCATCAACAGTGAAGTTCCTTAAGTCCCTGGAGGAAAAGACCTTTTCTCTGTCAGAGACTGATGGTACTGAAGGCAGTGGCCGGATTGGATTGGCTCAGACCAGACTGTTCTGAAACCAGCCGGTGGCACGCGACCTGGCCAGGGCTTGACCTGGCCACCATGGTCCTTGACCATCCCTGACCACCTTCCTTGACCACCGTGGGCATTATCTATTTAAGACTCTGATACTTTTTCTTCCTGAACTATTGTGATAACCTCCTATCTTACCGCCTATTAAACCTGCCTCAATTCCTCCACTTAAAAGATCCAAGATAATTTTTCTATAACCCAATTCTGTTCAAGATGTTTTCTTTTTTTAACTCTTTAGAAATCAAACCACTAATCAAGCAAGTAAAACGGATAACTAAATAAATGAACCAAAGCCTTCCGGTAGTTCTCCATCTCCTACTAAAAGACCCTCTTCCCCTTAACCCGTCCAATCCTCCAGCCCTTTATATATCAGTCGCCTTTATACATCAACTCCAGTAAAAGCTGTGGAGAGAAGACATTTTCCTGTGTACGCCGGACAAACACTGACCATATTCATTTCATAACCCTCTCCTGCTCCACCAGTGTGAGTGTGATGTCATTCCTGGAAAGAGGGTTCAGGGAAATAGCCTTTGAGGGTCAAAGGCACAAGCTCTGCATCTACGTGCCCTGGTTAAAGGCCTGGTGCCACAGACCTTCCCCACACGCTCATACCATCAGGTGTAGTCTGGGAGGCCCCTACCTCGTGGGAGGGCCAAGAGGTAGAAGCTCATCCTTAAAATGATCTGGGCATTGAAAATCCTTGTTCACACTAAGTGTCAGTCATGTAACAGAAACAGTAAGGGCAGATATAGGTAAGATCCCCAAAAGGGACCCTGCATCGTAGGCAGATGCTCAGAGAGCTAAGAACAATGGAGACCAGCAGCCAGCAGAGACTCAGGAGGGAAGAAGAGTTGAGAGCAGCAGAGATGGCGTGGATGGACTAACGCAGACAGCAGCAGGAGTTGGGGACACGGAGAGCAGTGGGGACACGGTTTGGAATGGGAAAAATGAGTGTGTTTGTGTGTGAGACAGACAGACAGATAGACAGACTGATGGATGGATGGATGGACAGATGGACACACAGACAGACAGACAGACAGACAGACGGATGGACAGACAGATGGATGGACAGACAGACAGACAGACACTGTAGGTCAGGTAGACCAGTAGGAGGCCATGTTAAGAATTTCGACCTGAGTAAGACACATGACTTACTCAGTAAGTGGGGTTCCAGGGATCAAACCCAGGTTGCCCACATGCAAGGCAAGCACCTTACTTGCTGTACTATTTCTTCAGTCCCAAGAATGCAAAGTTTATCACTGAATCACAAATTTCTTCAACAAACACAAAAATAAGGTGCTATTCTGAGTTGAAATGTGCCCTCAAAATTCATGCCAAAGTCCTAACTCCAGTACCTCACAACTGGACTATCTTTAGAGATAAGAGCATTATAGTGACAAGACAATTAAGTTAAAATGAGGTCATTAAAGTGAGTCCAAATTCAGTATGGCTGGTGTTTTTATGGAGGGGATTTGGTGTTTTCCTGCTTGTGCTTTTTGTTTATGTTTTTGGGTCACACCCCGTGAGGCCCAGGAGTTATTCCTGGTTCTGCACTTGGGAATTACTTCTGGTGTTCGGGTGCCCGTATTAAATGAGTGTGTGTAGGAGGGTAGAACCCAGGTTGGTCATGCACAAAGCGAGTGTCCTACCCACTGTACTGTCACTCCAGCCCCATCTGAGAGAAGCTTTGGGCAGAGAATCACATACAGGACACATGCTGGAAAGACTGTGAGGACACAGGAGAAGATGCTGTCTGTGGATCAAGGACAGAGACTCCGTGCCCTAAAGAAACATTGTTCTTCATAATCCCCATCTGTTATTATCACACCCAAGTATAACAACATTGATATGTTAAAGGAGCAAGGACAGAGCGCAAAGCACACAGTCACATTGATCTTGGATTTCAAGCCTCCCTGAATGTGAGAAAATTAATTTCAGTTATTTAAGCCATTTAACATGTGGTCTTTTGCCATGCCTAAGAGCAGACCAACACAAATGTCTTTCGCTTTTACCTCTGAACAGTGGGTAAGAGATTGATTTATCTTTTAGTCAGATGCAGTACTGTCAAGAAGCACACCAGGCAGAAATGGGAAAGGTTTTGGTCAAATACATTTAGAAAATGATAGCAGGTCATTGCTGCGCCGCGCGGCCCTGCCCCACTTGTCAGGCGGCACAGCGGGTTGCGCTGGCCATCGCCATGGCTACCCGTGCGTCCCGGCCTTAGTGCTCCGAGCCCCGTGCCATCACGGTGAGCATCCCCGATGGCCAAAGCGGTGGCCACGGAGGCGGCCCGGGAGGCTCCAGCTTTGGGGCTCGGGCCACGGGTGGGGTTTTCTCCTCTCTCTCCTGCGTGCGGCGGTTCCGGGAAGTGCCTGATAGCAGGTCATTAGAGACAGACATGGGGCAGAGCTGCTACTGGCTCTCACTGTGCCCAGCCGCTCATGAGGCGCCTGGGAGGAATGGCAGGTTCTATCCCTGGCCCGCCACCCCAGCAGAGCCTCACAACAAGCCAGACGACCCCCTAGTCCATGAGGACCTCCATTTTCCACATCTGGACTTCCCTCTCATCAGAACTCCACCCAGCAGACCAGCCTATCACAGCCCGGCTCGCGGCCACAAGCGGCAGCGTGGTTCATCAATAAATGCTGGATTTTGAGATGACTACAAGAGTATGCTACCCGCATGGCAGGGCCTGGCAAGCTACCCCTGTCGTATTTGATATGCCAGATACCAGTAACAGACCTCATTCCCATGACCTGATGGAATGGTTTGAGGCTCTTTGTGTTCCTGGAGCAATCAGGTGCCCTTGGGCTCTACTAGCATGAGACAGGACATATGGAGATGTTACTGGTGCCCGCTCGAGCAAATCGATGATGAACGGGAAGACAGTGATACAGTGATACAGCAGGTCATTGTTTCTTTTAAAAAAAAAATCCACTACCTCAGTATATCAGAGATACAACACAATAATGTCAGAGAGGTTTTAACTTGGCGTAATTAGAGTTTCATACATGCATAACGCATTTTTCGGTAAGATACAATTCTAGACAATAAAACCAGTGTTCCTGGGACATGTTTTGGAAACACTAGTATGAACAAAGGAAGAGGAGATAAAGATGTTTATGAGTCAGTCTTGGAGGTGTAGGATTCTGAAGACTGGAGAATAGAACAAGCATGCTCCAGGCAATCTCACAGGGAGGAGATTGAGAGGAGGAGGAGGAGGAGGAGGAGGAATAGGAGGAGGAGGAGGAGGAAGAGGAGGAGGAGGAGTAAGAAGAAGAAGAAGAGGAAGAAGAGGAAGAGGAGGAGGAGGAGAAGGAGGAGAGAGAAGGAGAAGGAGGAGAAAGATAATGAGAAGAGGGAAGATAATGAGGAGAAGAGGAGGAAGAGGAGGAAGAAGAGAAGGAGGAGGAGGAGGAGAAGAGGAGGAGGAGGAGGGGGAGGAAGAGGAGGGGGAGGAAGAAGAAAAAAGAAGAAAGCCACCAGGGACCAGATAGCTCAGAGATGTATCAGAGGGAAATGGGTCCTTAAGGAAGGGCTGTTAGGTCCTCTGAGAGGAGAACCTGAGCTGCTACCTAAGCTGTGGGTTTAGGAATGTTATTCAGAACATCAAATGCTCCCTTCTCCTACACCAAGTCCCAGCTATCAACAGCTAACAGAGGTTGCCTCCCTGAACCATCTAACAAAAGGGTTAAAAGCCAAGGTGGAGCATGCAATGCCAGCCTTCTGCCACCAGATGGCACGAGAGGTTAAAAGCCAGGATGGTGGGAGTGCAATGCCAGTCTTCAGTCACCAGATGGCACGCGGAATCCACAGTGCACGTGCGTCGGGATTTGCGTCCCGGCGCCGGGCCGAAGGCTGGCAACGTATTAGTGTGTCTCCTCCTAATGGAGCGCCCTGCAACGTTGTTACACATTAGAAAACTCGTTCACAGAGGAGCACGTTAAACTCTATCCTTCCAGGTGTGTCCTTCCTGTCCCTCCCTTCTGGGGACCATGTCAGCGTCGTCTTCCCTTGTTTAAGGATTTTCACAGCCCCTATCTCCTCTGGCACCTTTAGAGTCAATGCAGGCAGAGGTAAGGAACTCAGCTTCCATTTTGAAACCCACAAGCTTGATGAAATGTAATCGTTAGGGAGGGGGAAAAAGCTCACGCATTGTTTATTAGGGTAACCACATTTCTGGCGCAAAACGAACTGGGCAAACACTTTGTTGCTCCGAATTCTGACGCCCGCACAGTGGGGTGTAAGATTTTTACGTAATCCTAAGCCTCAGTCCCAACAGTTAATGGTGTTACTCATGCCACTGGGCCATGAAAGAAAGACTGGCATTTTGGGGTTGGTTATTGCTTGCCCAGAGCAGTGGAATGAGCCACAAGGCTGAGGGCCAAGGGATTTGGGCCACCCATGCCGCGAACTAATCGCCCAGAAATTCACTGCCCGGAGTGTCAAGCGAACAGCTCTGCCAGGGCACTTACTAAAGAGTCTGACAGACTAAAGCTTGACTCCCAAATACCGTGTCTCCGATTTGGGGTATATTATTACATAGATAACCAGGAAGTGATTGAAATCAAGCAATTGGAAATCTATTCTTGTTAAATCCTGGGTCATAAGCAGTGAGCTCTGTTCTTATTTCAGTTCCAATAGCAATGAATAATGAATAACCTAGTTTTTGAATGGAAAGTACATTTCAATGAACGGCAATGCTTTCCAAAGGGCTTTTGAGAATTACCATTCATTTCCTTCTTTTCTCTTTCTGCAGTGAAGGCAGAGCTGATATTCAAATGTATAGTGACCTACCTTCTGGACACATCAAAGATGAATGCAAATTTTAAAAAGCAGAATCTAATATTTATCTTGGTTCCTATTGTACACTAGGCATCCTGTTCTATCTTTTATAAGCACTTTGTATAATCTTCATGGCATTTTTGGTGGTTGGCATTAGCCCAGATTTTTCAGTGAGAAATAATAGACTCAGTGAGGTTTAGTAGCTTGTCCAAAGTCACACAAGCTGGTGAAGATAAGAAGTAGGATTTGGAGTCAGATTTGTGTGACTTGAAAGTTTGATTTTGTTCTCACTGAGGCATTTCCTAGACTCAGCTCTTCCAAGTTGGGAGGAATCTGGTGAGTCACTTAGATGAATAATGTAGGACCCCTTCCCTACCATTTTCCAAACACTGAACACAAGCAAATATGAAAGAGCCTGAAATCAAAAGCTAAAACATAAACAAGAAATCAGGCAAGCCTTGGAATGCAGACCACGGCCCCTACTGAGAATAGGACAGGTTTTATTTCCACCTTCTTTAAAGATGACATCTACGTATATTCTAATGGAAGATAGGTCTTTACTAGAATATTCTGAAGTTGTATATGCTGCCATGAAAAGAAATTCAAAGAATATCACTGTCCCCAAACACTTCCCTGCTTCTCAACCTCCCCTAGACCCCACACAGCTAAACTTTTTGTCTTTGTTTTTTGGGCCACACCCAGTGGTGCTCAGGGGTTACTCCTGACTCTGCTCAAGGATCACTCCTAGTGAGGCTGAGAGAACTATACAGGGTGCTGGAGATTGAACCAGGATTGACTTGTGCAAGGCAAGTAGCCTACCTACTATCGCTCCGGATTCGAGGAATTTCCATCCTGTTTGGGTGCACAAGTGAACTCACTAAATGGAGCTAAGGCGTCAGGCACACAAGCCGGTGCGAACGCTGGAGCTGAAGCTGACACGGCTGTCTCATTGTCCTTGTCCCTGCTTCCTCATGGCCAGCTCTGTGTGAATTGGGTAAAAAACCAGGTCTCAGTTTTCATTCCATACCGGAAACTTGGCCTCAGATCGCTAAAGAAGTTGGCGGAGTTTGTGAACGTGTCAGGCAGAGGGTGCAGGTTTCCACGTGCGTCTCTTACCCCTCCCCCTCCCCCTTCCACTTCTCCCTCCCCTACCAGGGGGTCTCCAGGGCTGAATGGGAACCATAAGTTTCTTCCTCTTGTCACTGCTGTGTTCCGGGACACACCGGCCTGAGATGACACCAAGCAGCAGGCCCCCACACACCCCAGCTGTTAGAAAGTTGTTCTAAACTCTGTGGAGGGAAGAAGCGGTGGAGGGGGAATGTGGGAGAAAAGCCAAGGAGGGAATGATTTAGGAGGTGTGCATATCATTTGCAAATGAAGTTATGGAAGTGCTGGTGAGATTTATATTGGTAATTAAGTGATAATGGCTGTGTAAAGCTGCTGGAGTTAGAATCCCTGTAAAATACTGCGATGGCTGAGGTATTGTTTTGAAATGTCTTATTGTGTAGCATTTTCAAAAAACAATTTCATTTTCTAAAGGGTTTTCTTTCCAGTGACTCCTCAAAGCACCCCTATGAGGCAGCCCACTGGGCCCACCCCTCTGTCCCTTCCCCAAGTGTCCATCTCTATGTCCATCTCTGTCCTGGGCATGTATTAAATGCCACTTCCACCCCAACTCCTGCAGGGAGAAGCAGAGAAAATAGTCTTCAAATGGCATGACCAGGTAGAAAATGTTCTGTTGTATTTTGAATCATTAAGCAAGCTCCTATGAGGCAGCTTGAAATGATCCAGTTTAAAGAAATGTGATATGTGGAAACCAGTTAGAAAAATAGCCACAGATCTTGCTCAAGCTACCGGGTAGGCAATGGCGCTCATCCCTGCTGGCTTGGAAATGAATGAGGAAGGAGGAAAAGGAGAAGAGAAGAATGAGAAGCTGGGTCACACTCCAAGTCCATAAACAGGCTTTGGTTAATTAATATTTGTCACCTCTTGAAATCTATTATTTTACACTTATATAGTCACATATAGACTCACACACACAGGGCAGAGCTGCTTCTTGCTCTCCCTGTGCCCAGCTGATCACGAGGCACCCGGGAGGGATGGCAGGTTCTAGCCCTGGCCTGCCCCTCCAGCAGAGCCTCGCAAGAAGCCAGAGCAACCCCTATACCATGAGAGCTACCATTTTCCACATCTGGACTTCCCTCTCCTCAGAGCTCCACCCAGCAGAAGAGCTGATCACAACCCAGGTCGTGTGGCCACTTGCAGCCCTGCGGTTCATCAATAAATGCTTCGAGTTTTGAGGTGAGTACAAGATATCCCACCTGCACAGCAGAGCCTGGCAAGCCACCCGTATCGTATTTGACATGCCAAAAACCAGTATCAATTATAGACCTCATTCCCATGACTTGATGGAAGGATTTGAGGGTCTTTATGTTCCTTAAGCGGGCAGATGCCCTTGGGCTATCTCGCATGTGACAGGATGTATTGAGATGTTACTGGTGCCCACTCTGAGTGAATCGATGATGTAGGGGAAGTCAAGTGATACAAGTGACATAGTCACATATGGGAGCCCTACTGAGGTACATCTCAGCATCAATAGACTATGATTATCTTATTTTCTCTTTTCCTTTAATGGCAGGAGTCTAAATAAATATTCATGCTAGGATGGAATATGAAGGAAACACACTTTGGGTACTAATTTACAATTCTGAACATTCAGGAGCGGCTTGTTTAGGGAAGTAGTGACATGTGTCTTCACGTTTGTCCCGCTGCAGGGGTTGGAAAACACTCTTTTGATTCTTTGGAGTGCTTGAGAGGGGCCTTCAGGGAATGTCTGAATCTGAGAGGCTGAGACAGCCTGAGAAAGGAGTGTCTCAGCTGAGTCAGGACTAATTTTATTTTATTTTATTTTTGCTTTTTGGGTCACACCCGGCAATGCTCAGGGCTTACTTCTGGCTCTGTACTCAGGAATCACTCCTGGCAGTGCTCGAGAGACGGTATGGGATGCCGGGAATGGAACCCGGTTATTGGGCGTGAAGACAAACACCCTACCCGCTGTGCTATCACTTCGGTCCCCAGGACTAATTTTTTAAATTATAGTGTGTTGATTCAGTGAAGGAGGGAGGCAAGGGATTGTCTTTGCATATTGGGATTGGTGTCTACTGTCAACTTCTGTAAAACACACTGGTGCTGTAGGGGATTGGTGAGGCCCCAAAGCCTCGCTCACATACTCAAGTAGCCAGAGGAGAAGACAGTGGGAAACCAGAGACATCATCAGGAGTTTAGAAAAGGCTCCTTGGGCGCTGACGCGAGTTGAGGAAAGTTCAATGGCCAGAGGAGGTGGCATTGCTGGGTGCTGAAGCAAATCCCCTGATCAGGTCCCAGGAAATGTAAAATGGGACCCACAGATCCAGACTCCGATGGGTGTGATGTGCTCAGGGTAGCAGGGGTAGCTGGGAAGGTGACTGAGTATCCAGAGCCAAACTGGACAGTTCCGGATGTACTTTTTCACTCCAGAGGACACTGTCTTGTCCCCACAATTTGAAATAAGAGATTCTAGAATTGTTTCAAATGTCTGGAATTGTAACCTATTAATGTACCAAGCATGAATAAAGTTAGCACTTATGTAGCTATCTCTTAATTCAAAAGGTGAAAACATGTGGGCATGCCTGGTGTAATGATGGAGGCGTCCCTTGCTCTCATAGGGACCCGCCCTATCATATGGGTCCAAGGGGATAAGAATGCAAGTAAGAGAGTCCAGGAAGGATGTAACTGTGCCCCTGAGAGTGGACAAATAAAAGAATGAAGTTGTTTCTGTTAAAAGAAAGGGAGAGAATGTTGAGGGACAGTTAGGATGAGCTGCTTAAGTGCCTCATTGGTGAAGATTTTTACTTGATTCAAATGTACCATTATCCACCTCTTCTTTTTTTTTAATTTTTTTTTATACCACCATGAGATACACAGTTACAAAGATGTTCATGTTTGGGTTTCGGTCATACAGTGTTCCAGCACCCATCTCTCCACCAGTGCCCATTTCCCACCACCAATGTCCTCACTCCCCCCCACCCGCCCCAGCTTGCCTGTATGGCAGGCACTTTATCTCTCTCTCTCTCTCTCTCTCTCTCTCTCTCTCTCTCTCTCTTTCCCTCCCTTCTCTTACACATTGTGGTTTGGATTTACATACATTTAGAGGTTATCATGTATAACTTCTTTGCCTACAGTCAATGCTCAGTTCTGGGCTGGTATTATCATTTCCAATAATTATTAGCACACGGTTCCCTTCTCTGTCTTATCTAACCTCTGACTCCCACACAGTCACGGTAGATTCTACCCACTGACAAGCCCTCCTCCATGTTTTGCCTGAGCTTGGATACTGGTATCATACTGGTTTTTTTATATCCTGCAAATAAATGCAGTCATTCTATATCTGTCCTTTACCCTCTGACTAATTTCGCTCAGCATGATCCTCTCCACTTCCATCCAATTATAGGCAAATTTCATAACTTCATTTTTCCTAACAGCTGCATAGTATTCCATTATGTAGATGTACCAAAGTTTCTATATACAGTCGTCTGTTCTCAGGCACTCTGGTTGTTTCCAGATTCTGACTATTGTGAATAATGCTGCTATGAAAATTAAAATGCAGATGTTATTTCTGTTGTGTGTTTTTGGCCTCCCAGAGTATATTCCCAGGAGTGGTATGGCTGGGTCAAACAGGAGCTCAATTTCTAGTTTTTAAGGAATGTCCATATTGTTTTCCAAAAAGGCTGTACTACCAGTCAGCATTCCCACCAACAATGGATGAGAGTCCCTTTCTCCCTGCATCTACACCAGCACTTGTTGTTCTTGCCCTTTTGCATGTGTGCCAGTCTCTGTATCCACCTCTTCTTTCTGGGAGTCACCAGGTATTTCCCCTAGGAAGGTCAGAGGTCTGCTAAGCCCAGATGATTTACAAGCCTACATCCTCATGGACTTTCTTCTACCACTATTTGTATATTGTATATTTTTCTTGAGACTAAAAGTGACCTCAGAGAGGGTGAAAGTGATGGATATCTCAGCTCAGACCTATTCATTAGGATACTAAGTGTGTCTGAACTGGACTGCTGAGTAGGGTTTTCAAAGATTAACCAAATTGTCGTATTTAATGTTATCATTTACATTTTTAAGATTTATTGTTTCCTTTCCCTTACTTAGCTAATTCTGCTTCTACCCAAAGGACATTAACTTAAAGAATTTACCACTGATGTCCAAAACTAAGGCGCAGGCCCAAATGTTGGTTCTGAAGACACTATGATGCCGGTTTTTTTTCCCCCAAAATTATGTAAAGACACGTAACAACAAACCAGAGTGTGGAGCAAGAGTGAACACACAAACATGAGGTCAGTGAAAAGTATCAGACGACTGACACTTCTGTTGCACTTTACACTACCCCTGAGATGGAAAGAGGGAGGAGGGGGCGGGACTTGTGAGTATAGCTCCGAACAGAATGTCTGGGCAGCCTGGCTACTTCATCTCAGTTTGGCCTCAGTTTCCTCAGCGATAACAGGGAAGAGAGAAAAGAGAGAGGGAGAGAGGAAGAGAGAGAAGAGAGAGGGGAGAGAGAGAGAGAGAGTGAGAGAGAAAGGGAGAGAGAAAGGGAGAGAGTGAGAGAGAGGGACAGGGAGAGGAAGGGAGAGAGGGAGGGAGAGGGAGAGACAGAGAGGAGAGAGGAGAGAGAGAGGAAGAGAGAGAAGAAGAGATAGGAGAGAGAGGGAGAGAGAGAGGGAGAGAGAAAGGGAGAGAGAAAGTGTGGGGCGCTCCGCCTGGGTCCCCGACAGTGCCGGGAAGCGAGTTCCCTTCTACCCCAGCGGGCGAGGAATGGATGAACACTCAGGAATCCGATGCAGTTTTAAAAGGCTTTACTTATCACAGGTTCAGGCATACAAATCAGCAAAAGGAAAAACCCGATGCTTAGGATTCCAGGCTAGAGCCCCAGCCACGTGTAGGCCAAGATGGCGACCACCACGTGTAAAAACTTCCAAGCAGGGCGACCGCTCACAGCGAGCAACAGCCCCCAAAGAAGCGGAGAGTGAAAACTGGCTAGTTTATACCCCTGCAACTTTTAGACCTTCCTCCCATTGTTATGGAAAGCAGGGAGGGTCCAATGCCCTTAGGTAATCCCTCCCTGCATCTCACCTAGGGCCTTTACTGTGCTAATGTATTGAGTCAAATGCAGCGGCCCTTAAAGGGAGTCCTGCAACAAGAAAGGGAGAGAGGAGAGAGGAAGAGAGGAGAGAGGGAGAGAGAGGGAGGGAGAGAGGGACCTGTACAGTTTGATCTCAGACTTCACCTGCAGAGCCATGAGATAACTCATGAGATAACACATGAGATAACACATGAGATGACACATGAGATGACACATGAGATGATACATGAGATAACACATGAGATAGATAACACATGAGATAGATAACACATGAGATAGATAACACATGAGATAGATAACACATGAGATAACACATGAGAAAAATGACACATGAGATTACATATGAGGTGACACATGAGATAACACACAAGATGACACATGAGATGACACATGAGATAACACATGAGATAGATAAAACATGAGATGACACATGAGATGACACATGAGGTTAACACATCTCTGTTGGTTACACCACAGAGATGTTACTTCCACAGGCCCCACAAACTCACACAAGACGGGTGGGGGCGCAGCTCCAAAGCCGGAGCTGAAGTCAGGAAGATCTGAATTTAAGTCAATGTTCAATTCTTTCCTTGGTGACCATATAGAGCAAAATTTTCACTGACCCTCGGGTCCTTCATCCCGTCTCCTCCTGGCTACGCAGAACCATTCCGGGTTTCAAGTTCATCAGATGGCTCTGTGTCCTGCCAATGAACCACATTCTCACAGTCTCCTCTTCCTGAATGTGAGGAGGAGCCCTGGGGTCACTCCCAACAGTGCCTAAACTAGATGGTTTTGGATTCCAGCTCACACGTGCTCGAAAGCCTCTGGAGTCACACCTAGCAGTGCGGAGGGGGGGGGAGTGTTAGTATATACCAGACATGTGCTCTACAATATAAGCTATCCCTCCAGCCCGTTATCTGTCTTCCTCATATAAAAATGATTCTTACAATTATTTTCATTTCAACCTTTGTGGTCTCCTTGGCCTCATATTCTAAGGAAGTGAAAAAGAGAAACATCTCATTGTTCCTCCGAGATTCCTGCTTCCAGGTGTGAGGACACATCAGAGCTCAGGGGCACCAGCTCCCTCCTTCATGGCCTTACCCCTCACAATGTGCTATCTGCATGTCCTCCCTCCACTGACCCCCTTGCCTGCAACTCCAGAGGCTCTATGGCAAATGGAACAAAAGTCCTTATATCTGCAAGCTAAAAAGAGTCACACTTAGTTGCTTAGATCTAAGGCTTCGCTTCCCCCAATAACCAAGTAACCAAGGCACCTAACAGAACCCATTTCAACTCCAGGCTCAAAGGACTTTCTGTCGACCCAGCTAACGGATCTGGGGAAATGAAATTCCAAATCTGAGCATGCAGGAAACAGTGCTATTACCTGTTCTCAACCTTATTTGTCTCATGTAAGAAAAGACTGTTGGGCAACCGGAGGCGATAGCACAGTGGGTAGGGTGTTTGCTTTGCATGAGGCTGTCCCGGGTTAGACCCCAGATCCCATATGGTTCCCTGAGCACTGCCAGGAGTAATTCCTGAGCGAAGAGCCAGGAGTAACTCCTGAGCATAGCCGAGTGTGACCCAAAAAGCAAAAAAGAATAAGAAAAAAAAAAGACTTGGACACATGCTCCTGGGGACACTACTTTGGTCAAAAGGAGGGTTGTGATGTTCAAGCTCAATTACTAAGGCACAAATCAGAGCCTTTCATGAGACAGACCCAGAAAGTAAAACTGCATCTCCAAGGCCAAGACAAAGTCAGCAGGTCCAGTCTTCAGAGACCCCAACCCAGAGAAGACAATAGGGAGCCTTGCTGAACTTAGTTAGAGGAAGACCAACACTAAATATGAAATACAACATGTAAAGGTGAGCTGAAGGTAAATAGATCTTTTCTATCCTTTCTAGAGTTTTCTGTGGGTGAAATTCCCAGTATGTTCATTGAAGCTGAGCTATAGTTTTCTCCCTCTTTTCTTCTTTCATATATTTCTGCCTTCTGTCTTCTCATCTTTCTCGTTCTTTGTATCCTCCTTTTGCTCTTTACCCTACAGACAGGAAGCACAATGGGGGTGGGGTAGTGGGTGGGTGCAGGAGTAAAGGGGTTTGGAGGCAGCAGTGGGGAAAAGTGGTATCATTAAATATCCAAAGCGGAGTCAACAACACCCGAAAACATGAGCGTCAGACTTCCACGAGCAAACCTAAAGAATGTGTCCGTCAAGGTGGCATGCTGAGGGGGTGGGGGGAGGGAACAGGGACATTGGTGGAGGGAAGTTCATACTCATTGTGGAATTGGTGCTAAAACCCAATTATGAATGAGTTTGTAAATCATGGTGTCTTAATAAGATTTTTATAAAACAGAATAGCATAAACCGTGTATTTGGGCTTCCAATGTTCCAACAGACACTCCTGGAGAGGATGCCTCCCTATATTTGAAAAGTTTGTCCGTCCAGATAAACTTCCAGGTCCCTCTCAGCATGGAGAGTTTGTAAATCTCGGGAGGCCTTGGTGAAGAGACTGTGTCTGAGTTTGGAAGTCACCTGCTTCTATCCACTCTGAGATTCATTAGCAGTGAGATTTGGGGGCAAGCTGCTTAACCTTTCTGAACCTAGATTCTTCCTCCCAGCTTAGTGTCAATCACAAGATCATTGGTGTGAAGATCAAGTTAGAAGAATATTTATGAAACACAGGGCAAAAACAAAAGTGAAGGAAAGGGTCAGAAAGAATGCTGCCTGAGAAGCGAACAGGAGTCTGCCTTGAGAAAGAAGCCCACCTGGGACCAGAGTTTGAGGTCTGAGAAAGTGAACTCAAATGCCCTTGGCCGCCACCCAGAGTTTTCAGCACTGCAGTTAGAGGAGCTGCTTGGGCCTGGGCCTGCGTCTACTTCCCTGGGCTGGTCCTGGGTCTATTTCCTGGGGCTGGTCCTATGTCTACTTCCAAGGACTGGTCCTACATCTACTTCCCAGGGCTGGTCCTATGTCTACTTCCCAGATCTGGCCCTGTGTCTCCTTCTCTGGCTCTTTTGTGTGCCTGGATTCTCGTGAGCACCCTAAGTCTGTACCTGGGACTTCTGCCACCATTGTATGTTCTCCCTTGGGCTTTCCTACCTCTAATTTGTCTGGATTTATCTTTCTCTTATTTGGGCTTTGTGAATTTTTCTTTCTTTTATTGACAAACGTTTCTGGGAGTGCTCAGGGTGCCAGGCCCCCCGGGAGTGCTCTGAGGTGACCCTTGTGTCCATCTGCCTCAGAACCCGGATGCCTCCTGTCAGCACAGGGACAGCCCTTCCCCACTCTGCCCTCAGAACCCTCCCTCCTTCAGGGAATGGCTGCATGGTGAGAAGATTAACCTCCTCCAGGAGCAAGCCCCGACTCTCGATCGGTATTGGCTGATTAAAAGAACACATAGAAAAGGGTTGTGTTTTATTTTAATTACTACCTCTTCCGGTTTCCCAGCCCATTTTCAGAATGATGTAATCCAAATTACTCTGCACAGGGATGAGTTAAACGCTGCAGCTTGGTGATTGCGCATATGCGAGTTCTCTAGCTCTCAGCAGCCACTAGCACCTCCATGGGTTTTTGATTTTCAAATATCCCCAAGGCTTAAAAATGCTAATGTTGTTCTCTTCCTGTTACTAGAGCAATACTTATCCTTTATGTCCTGCTCTAGAAAATCAGCTTAGGAGTACCTACCCCCTCCTGTGAGGCAGGTCCCCGTTGTAAATGGACAAATTAGGGGGTTCCTCAAGGCACACTTACTTTGATCTGAGTTCATCCTGTTCCCTGCAAAAATGCTCCTTCCAGAGTGCAATCCTGCAGCAGCTCTCTAGGACTGCAGCCCAACACAGCCCTAGCAGGAAGGTGGGGTTCTGGTGATGTACTACCACTTCCATGAAACCACAGCAGATAGAACTCATCAAAGACATGACAAAGATGACTTGACTGTGGATTGTTGCACTTGGCAAGAAAGAAAATTTTCTAAGAGTCAAAAAGGGTTGATGGGCACTGAACGAGGGTGAGCCGGATGCCCTAGGATGGGAAGTTCAAGCCAAAACTGAGTTGGGGGCCGGAGCGATAGCCCAGCGGGTAGGGCGTTGGCCTTGCGCGCCGGCCTGTGCCGGCCTGGGTTCTATCCCGGTATCCCATATGGTCCCCCGAGCACCGCCAGGAGTAATTCCTGAGTGCAGAGCCAGGAGTAACCCCTGAGCATCGCCGGGTGTGACCCAAAAAGCAAAAAAAAAAAAAAAAAAAAAACTGAGTCGGTAGCAGTCAAATCACCAGAAATGGACCGTTCACAGAGCACAGGCAAAGTCACCAACTTCTCGCTACACATTACCTGGGAGCAGATAGAAAAAATGCTGGTCAGCGGCGCCTAGGGAAGAGCTGGAGAAGAGATGAAGCTTGATAAAGAAGGAGACCTGGAGAGGGGGAGTGAGAGAGTTTCCTGAGACTATAGGAGCCTTCACAGTAAAACGGTTTTGCTCCAATGGTTTTGCTTCACAGTAAAAACAGGAACGGTTTTGCTCCAACCCAGGAGCACTTTAAAATCATTGAGTGTGAGCCCAGTAGAGAACTAGAAAGGAAGACCAGAGCGACAGTGCAGCAGGTAGGGCCATGCCTTGCATGCAGCCAAGCTGGGTTCTGTCTCCTATACCACATATGGTCCCCCAAGGCCTGCCAGGAGTGACTCCTGAGCAGAGATCTAGGAATAAGCCCTAGCCAATACCAGGTGTGGTCCCAACGCTGAAAAAATATACATGAACAAAAAAAAATTTAGCACTAGAAACATACCAGTTAAAGTGCTTAGTTTCCGAGCTTAAGAAACTAAAGTACAAAGCAATGAAGTGACTTGCAGGAGGTCACACACTCATGACTGCCAGATTATATATTTAATATTATGAATCTTGATAATACTATATTGAATGATTAAGATGATGAATCCTAAAATAATCATTATTAATAAAGTTGTAAGATAGTTCAGCATGATGGTAGTATCAGAAAACATTGCCCCGCTAAAGTGAAATAGCTATAAAAGGATAACTGCAAAAGGGAACAAATTATTTTAAAAATAAAGTATGAAAACTGGTGAGGAAAAAGAAGGATGACAGCTCCCTCAGGTCAGCATTTAGAACCAAACTGCCAATGAAAACTGTCCCCATATTAGTTTGTAGAGTTAGTGGCATTTAGATGTCATGAGAACCTGTCAGGGATGTTTGGGGTCCCCAACAGCATTGGGGTCCGCTCAAGTTCCCTGGCCACATTCAGGGCTGGTGACCATCCCCTCTGGTCGATGAACAAAGAATTACAAGCACAGTTTAGAAAATCCAAGGCTTATATATATATATATATATATATATATATATATATATATATATATATTTATATATATATATAACTTTCAACTCCAGTCTACACCAACTGCCAACACACTCTGAGACTCCTCACTGACCAACAACCTCTCCCCCAAACTGCAAGAGATAAATCTTATGCAGAAGTTGGAGGCGGGGCATAGCCATAGGTATATGCTTATTCCTCAAACAGTGAGGTAGAAACTGCTGGGGGTCTGGGGGACTCCCCCTGTTTCCCAAGGCTATTGAGGTGCTAAGGCAGAACATTGTCCTTCTTTCTCCTAGGCCAGGAGAAATCATTTCAATAATATTTCTGGTCATGTATAAACACAGTACGAGAGACAGGCATATATAACTATACCTGACATAAAATATACAGGGTTTATATCTTGGGGAGATCACATCATATGATGCAAACTATGCTTCCCTGCCAGATTGATCATTTCCATCCCCCTCAAGGTACTGTTTCCAACAACAACAGTCTTAAGTGCTCTTCTCTGGCTGCAATTCACGACCTTGTTCTAAACTTTGCGCCAGAAAGGGGCTTACTCTAGAATTGTCTCATTTCAAGCGTGGGTCAACTCTTTTCCTGGTACCATCCAGTCCCTTGTGGAGGACCCTCTATGGAGGTATGAGGAATTAGATTCAATCTAAATGCTTCTGAGCTTAGAGTTGGAAAATATGATGGAAACTCAGGAGTTAAATAACTCCAACTGCACAGCAAGACTATCTTTTCCTGCTTATACAAAAGATCCCTAGCATTAACATATGCAAAAGGCTTGTTGGAAAGAGAAAAACAATCCCTCATTAGCAATACAAAAACCCAGGGCTAGCAAGCAGGGTGTGATCCAACAAGAACCTTAGGGTTTTTTTGTTTACCAATGAGAATGTAGGATTCTGGTATCGTTCATAAAAAACATATTTGCACAGCCCTGGGCTGAAAGAGTGTAGGACAGCAGACTCCAGATGGACCCCAAGCACTGCATATGGTCCCCGAACACCCTTATTATAGAGGCAGGAGTAAACACTCAGCACTGCTAGGTATGGCCTAAAACAAAACAAAACAAAATTTGTGTTATTTTGTTTTAAATAAAAAAGAAATATGCCACTTGACCTTACATGGCCTCACTTGGAACTTATGGAGATGTGCTTGGGACACAGTAAAGATGCTGCTTGGAACACAGTAAAGATGCTGCTTGAGCTGAGGAATTCAAACCTGGTGCAGAGCAGGAGGAGATGGAGCTGGGGCCAACCAGGAGGTCAGGGAATCTTCTTCCGGGTCACAGGCTGATTGCTGTGGGGAGGCTGAGGAGAGGAAGGGAGGTTATGATACTCCTAGAAGCCACAGACTGTTCTACCCAGGACCACCATGCAATCACTCCCAGGCTCCTCTGTCTCTGTCAAACCCCCTTTTTTTGCATTTTGGGTCACACCCAGTAATGCTCAGGAGTTACTCCTGGTGGTGCTGAGGGCCCATATGGGATGCCGGGGATAGAACCCAGGCCGGTCGCGTGCAAGGCAAACGCCTCCCCTGCTGTATTATTGCTCCAGCCCCCTCTGTCAAAATTTTTCAAAGGGTAAAAACTGGGTGCTCAGTTTGACTGAACAATGAGAAAAAAAAAAGTTCCAGTTCTAAAACTGCCTGCTAATTATTCCAGGGACATTCTTCCTGTCAATCTTTTATTAATTATCCAGGGGAAGCGAGTCTGCAGAGCAACACACAGTGAGATGATTCATCTGACATAACATCCTTCATTTTTCATCCAACTGAAACAATTCCAAAAGCTTCAACTAGCAATAAAGTTAGATAAAAACTAAACTGAATGTCCTCCAACCACTCCAAACACTCAGCCATGTCCTGAGCTGAATCCCAGCAGGCTCTGGAGGAGGTCTAGGCACCTTCCAGCCCCAGATGTTTATGATGAATAATGAATTCTACGAATCCATTCTGATAAACCACTGAATACATTTTCATAACTAATGACTACAATTTTGAGTAAGAACACTGCAGTCTTAAATATGGATTTAAAATATTTAAAATGTTACAATATTTAAATTAGAAAGCTGAAAATTCACATTGGAGGGGCTAGAGAGACAGCACAGTGGGTGGGGCACTTGCCTTGCACTTGACTGGTCAGGTTGGATCCCCAGAACCCCTATGATTCCCTGAGTACCATGAGGAATAATCCCTGAATGTGGAGCCAAGAATGACCCTTGAACATGACCAACTGTGGCCCTAAAAACAAAATAATCACATGAGGTTTCTCATAGAAAATATTCTAGAAAATATTGCCATAATATTGTATACAGTGATAAAGTAGCATCCGTTTGTCTCCTGTGACCCATTAGATGAATCAATACTATGCTATGTACATTCATCATTACGTAGTATTTTAATTACAGTTGTCTTATTTTTACCACTTCTGTGTTGTTCCCCCACCACACACACACACACACACACACGCACACACACACACACACACACACTTCCTTTCCTTAAAGCTGCCAGTTGAGTCAAGAGATCATGCAAAGGTAAGAAGCACATGCTTGCATGTAGGAGTCCTGGGTTTGATCCCCATCACCTCACAGTCTCCAACACCACAACACTTCACTGCATATAGCACCAAAATAAACAAACACAAGCTACCAATGCATTCACCCATTCACCCACACACGACTTCTTAATTGACTTCCATAAGGAGAACAACTAGAAAGTAGACAGACAGAGTGTTATGAAAGTCTTTTTCCAGCACTATGGAAGTATAACTGACAGATAAAATTGTAATGATTTTAAGTACAACATGACGATTTGATATACAATGTGAGAGGCATCTCACAATTGAGTTAATTAATAAATCCATCACCTTATTTATTTACATTTTAATTTTGCTGAGAACACAAAGTCTATGTGCAGCAAATTTCAATTATACAGTAGAGTGTGATCAATAATAGTTAACATGTTATATTGATCTCAGACCTTATTTATCTTATAAATGAAGGGTTGTACTCTTTTACCACCTCTATTTCCTCCAACCTGACTACCATACTTCTACTCTCTCTCTCTCTCTCTCTCTCTCTCTCTCTCCGAAAATGGCTTTAAAAGAGAATATGTGAGACACTGAAGTTGCTCCACATGGCTGTTGGTTCCTTCAAGTTCACTGTGAGGTCACAGGAAGCTCTGAGACTCTGGGAACACAGGATCTGAAGAAGCAGAAGGTTTATGTTCTGGGGGGTGTCCTCGTGGCTGTTCCCTGAAGTTGCTGTGCTCTGTGAACAGTTCCCTCAAGTTGTGAGACTCAAGGAAGATCTCAGGCTCTGGACACAGGTTGGAAGAAGCAGAATCTAATGAATAGCGAGCCCTGGACAGGAGGAAGCTAGGACAGTCCTCTCCTGACTCCTCCCTTCGTTGCTCCCAGATCCATTTCCCATGTTCTCTGCATTTCAGTGAATGCAAAGACAGTGAATACATCTCTGGGGATGGTGGTGTGTGGGTGTGGATTTCACCTGGGAAGAGTGGCAACACCTGGATGGTGAACAGAGGACCCTGTACCAGGATGTGATGCTGGAAAAATACAGTCACCGGGTGTCACTGGGACATTCCCTCATCAATCCAGAAGTGATCAAGCTGGAACAAAGAGCAGGGACATGGATGGTTGATATGTCAAAGCAAAGTCTCTCAGCAAATTCAGGCAAGATGCTTCCGGACCTCAAGCCAGGGTGTCATCCGAGACACCCTGGAGGAGTACAGGTGAGCCCAACACCCATCCAAACAGAGCCCCAGCAGCTGAAAACCTCCACACTCCTCAATCGCTGCCATGCTGAAGGCAGGATTCCACTGCTCAGAATGAGACCCATTCAGAAATTAAGTTGTTGAAAAATGCAGGTATGCGGGTTTTGTGACTGAAATCTTTAGGCTTTTCTGGAGTTGGGATGGGCTACCTACCCCCATCTCCCTGTTCTTCCAGAAGGACAAGCAGTCACACTCATGCCCCGAGGCCACCACCCTGTTAAAAATTTTAACTCCAGCTTTATCACCCCTTTTTAAAGTTTTGGAGTTCCTGGAGCACACGGACATCTCAAACTCTACAATACCCATAAACCAAGTAGCACACCACATTGAGCGGGAAGTGAAGTAGAAAGCAACCAATCTCGATTAGCAAAACATAAACATACAGTGCTGATTCTGTAACAACATATTAGTAATTTCTTATAGGAGGGCTTAATGGCTCCATGGTGGGATACAACAATATTCTTTAGCTTCCTTCTAAGGAAACATTTTTTGACAATTTTTTAGCAAATTATTTACAACATTATAAAATAAATGATTGGGATCGCTATAGGGGCTGGCTTATAGGGTGGTTGTGAAAAGTGGAAATAATGGTGGTGGGAAGAGCGCAATGGTGGTGGGATTGGTGTTGAAATATTGAATGTCTGTAACAAATTATCACGAACAACTTTGTAATAAAGATAGATAAAATGACTAAAAAATTAAATAAAATGAATATGTATATATATATTCCATAAAAAATATATCCAAAACATCAGGATTCTCTTTCATAAAACTGAATATTTGATCTCAGTAACATACATATGACACATTTTCTCTTCCCGCCAAGGCCACTTAGTTTGTTTCTGTGTCTTTTCTGTTGTGAGCAATGCTGCTGTGACCACGGCAATACAGATGCCCCTTAAGATACTGATTTTCTTTCCTTTGAGTATTTGTCAAGAAGTGCAATTTTGGGATTATTCAGCAGCTCTGGTTTTAATTTCATTCCCCCTTCACTTCACTTTGCTGCTTTTGTTGCTGAGGTGGCCAGGGGTCACAGACACTTGCCTATGCCCTTTCTGTTGTGGTGTGTGCATAGTATGGTTGCAGTGGTCTCTGGAGTCAAACACACCTGGCTATGTTTGATGCTGTGGTGGGGACCTGAGAGAGAGCTTCCAGGACTGCACACTGTGAAAGGGGGCCCCAAGAGTCAAACTCTTGAACTCAGGTTTCCAAGCAAGGCGTTGAACCATCATCCCTTGCCTTTCTCCTATTTTAAAATTGTTGGGGCCGGAGCGATAGCCCAGCGGTAGGGCGTTTGCCTTGCAGCGGCCGACCTGTGCCGCCGGGTTCGATCCCGGCGTCCCATATGGTCCCTCGAGCACCGCCAGGAATAATTCCTGAGCAAAGAGCCAGGGGTAACCCCTGAGCATTGCGGGTGTGACCCAAAAAGCAAAAATAAAATAAAATAAAATAAAATTGTTTGTGTTTATTTATTTATCTACTCATTCATTCATTCATTCATTTTACTCACTCATTCATTCATTCTTCCTTCATCATTATTAATCAATCAATCAATCAATCAATCAATTAATTAATTCCAAGCTTTTTATGTCAGACCTGGCGATGCTCAGCGTTACTCCTGGCTCTACACTCAGGAATTACTCCTGGCTGTGCTCCTGGGACCATATGGAATGCTGGGTCAGTCATGCAAAGGCAAGTGCCCTATCCATTGTACTATCCATTGTTACTGACACCTCTGGAACAAATCAATGAATAACGGGATGTCAAGTGATCAAGTGACCACTCCGGCCCCTTCACATGCTGCCCCCTACTTTTATTTTATGGAGGAACTTCCATACTTTTTCATAACAGCTTACATTCATACCAGCAGGGGTACAAGAAAAGGATTCCTCATATCCACAGCTGCATTTATTTTCTGGTGTTTTTTTTTCCATAACAGGAATCCTATAGGACTCAGAGATAACTCTTTGTTGTTTGGATTTGCGCAACTTCCCAACTAATTAGTGATATTGAACCTCATTTCACATTCTGTTGATCATTGGTGTATTATTTTGAAAATGTTTAGATCCTTTGTTCATT
>JAJIBD010010652.1:12500-32262 GCA_021461705.1 Cryptotis parvus | reverse complement strand
GGTGCAGAAGTGACCTGGCAGAGGTCATACAGAGCAGGGCCCAGGACACACAGTCAGGACCTTGCAGAGAGCAAAGGGGCCCAGGACACACAGTCAGGACCTTGCAGAGAGCAAAGGGCCCAGGACGCACAGCCAGGACCTTGCAGAGAGCAGTGGGGCCGTGGAGACAGGAGAGCAAGAGCCGAGCCCGCTGCCCCACACCCACCTGGGCGCCTCCTCGCAGAATCCTGCCCACAGGGCACCTGGGCATGGAGCCCTGCCTGGGTGCCCCCAGCTCCCGGGTCAGCCTACAATCCCCGGCTGCCAGGAGCATGAACCGCAGAGCAGGAAGTGAGAGCAGAGCAGCCGGGCCTACACCTGTAACGCTCTTACACGTGTGTGTATGTGTTCCCCTGCACCTGTACATGTTCCCATTACGTGTGTCCCCCGCACCTGTACACGCTCCTTACTCATGTGTTTTCCCGTGCACACACCTGCAGGTGTGTTCCATCTGGCACGCATGGGAGACCATGTGCTATGCCTACATGTGTGAATGATGGTCTGCATGTATGTGTGAGTTTTTGCATGTCTTTGTGCCCGTGTGCTGTGTGGGCATGTGTGTGGCGATTGTTTGCATGTATGTGTGCCTTCCCCTGTGTCTGTGTGCTGTGCTGGCGTGTTTGTATGCACAGCGGGTTGCTGGCATGCCCCAAGCCCACAGGTGCTGGCCACCCCGCCTCCTATGCGGCCTGTCAACAAGCACCTCTACACCCCCTCTACACCCTGCTCCTGTTTATGCAACCCCGCTGCTGCGCCTGCTGACGTGGTGCTTTAAAGCCAGGCGGGCCTGTAACAGAGCAGCGGGGCCCGCCTCCTGCAGGCTGCAGGAAGGGGCTCCCAGGGCCCAGAGAACAGAGGCGGCCTCGCTGCATGCCCCGCCTCACACATGCCCTCACCGCTGGGAGCCCAGCACGGGCTGTCGGGGGTGCCCGGTTCCGAGGGTGGGGTGCTGGTGGGGCTCTGGGCTCCAGGGTGCTGGCCTGGCCTGGCACTAAGCCTTCCTGTGGCAGGAGGACGCAGTTTCCCGTGGAGTCAGCAGATCTGGGGCAAACAGAGCTTGAGAAATCATCTTCACCAAGACACGCCAACGCTGTGGTCAGGCGCAGCCCCTGTCACCCAGCGCTGGCTCAGGGTGGAGGCTCGGAGGCTCGGGTGGGGCGTGTGGGTGACGGAGGTGGCCAGCCCAGGCTGGGGCCCTGCAGCTGACACCGATTGGCCCGCAGCAGCCCCCCAGCCGGCTCTTGAGTTTAGTGGGACACACGTCCCTCTCCCTGTGTCGCCCCAAGTTCCACTCCAGCCCACCCACTCTGTGGCAGCCACAGGCATCGCTCGGGGCATGCGAGGCCCTTAGGGAACCTCTGGGCAGCAGGTTCAGCTCTAGCTGTCCCTGTAGGAGTGGGCGCCGGGAGGACACAGGCCTAGACTGGGCTGCGGGAGAGCTGGGTGAGGGTCTGAGTGTCCGCGGAGAGTCTCAGGGAAGTGGACAGGGGGGAGCGGGGCTCCACTCTCTTGCCCCCAGGTGGGAAGGGGCCACTCTCTGCCCCAGGTGGGAAGGGGGCGCCGCCTCTGCCCCCAGGTGGGTTGGGGGTGACACTCTCTGCCCCTAGGTGGGAAGGGGGCGCCGCCTCTGCCCCCAGGTGGGAAGGGGGCGCCACTCTCGCCCCCAGGTGGGAAGGGGGCGCCACTCTCTGCCCCAGGTGGGAAGGGCGGCCACTCTCTGCCCCAGGTGGGAAGGGGGCGCCACTCTGCCCCCAGGTGGGTTGGGGGTGACACTCCTCTGCCCCAGGTGGGAGGGGGGCGCCACTCTCTGCCCCAGGTGGGGAAGGGGGCGCACTCTCTGCCCCAGGTGGGTTGGGGGTGACACTCTCTGCCCCAGGTGGGAAGGGGGCGCCACCTCTGGCCCCAGGTGGGTTGGGGGTGACACTCTCTGCCCCAGGTGGGAAGGGGGCGCCACTCTCTGCCCCAGGGCAGCCCCCTGCAGCTGCGCTTTCAGCTGAGCTGTGCAAACCGGCCCCCAGCCATGCGCCGCAGCCGCCCCGCGTAGTCACGGAACGGAGGCTCCCGAGGGTGGGAGCTGCCATCGGCCGTAATGACTCCACACATCTGCAGAGTGCCCCTCTCTATCACGCCCTGGACGCCCGCCGAGCTACCAGCAAATGGAACGTTTAAAGCAAGAGAAGTGTTGGGAAAGGTCCCGGGCAGGTGGGGGGTCTTCCCTCCCTCCCCCACCTTCCGCCTCTGACAGCTGGACCCCAGGAGACAGCTCGAGACAAAAGGGGTGCGGCGCTGGCGGCCGACAGCTGCTCCCCACGTGGGGCCATTGGGCATCCCCGTCAGAGCCGGCTGCTCAGAGCACCGCAACTGTGACGGAGCATTGACGGAGGCTGGTGAGGGGCAGGGAGCACCGGGCTCACAGCAGGGGTCGGCTCTGCTGGAAGACATGGCTGAGGCCAGGTGGCCCCTGAGGCCGAGGCCGGGACCCAGTGGCCTCATGTCCCAGTGACAGCTTAGAGACACACAAGGCGTCCGCTGCAGGCCTGCTCACGCGCCAGCGCACAGGAGAAGGGTGTCCAGATGTGTCCTGACGTCTACAGGGGCGTGTGCGTGCTGGTGACTGTAAGTGGGAGTGTGTGCTGGTGTGTGTGCACATGTGTGTGTGCTGGTGTGTGTGTGTGTGTGCTGGTGTGTGTGCAGGTGTGAATGTGTGCAAACGCGGGTGCAGGGTGGAACTGTGCAGGTGTGGGTGGGTGCAGGTGTGGGTAGGGGCACGTGGGTGGAGTCAGGACTGGCTCTGGGGGTCCCTGGCGGCGAGACACAGCCGAGGCAGCTCCTGATGTCTCGCCCGCACTGGCTGGTCTCTGTTGGGGGCGGGGTGGGTGTGATGTGCCAGTAATGCCGGAGATGGGGCTCTGGAGCAGAGCCCGGGATGGGGTGTCCGGGGGGGGCGGACTGGCACCGCACCTTCCTGGTGGCTCATGCTCTGGCCGGGCATGCTGGCCGGAGCCACGTTAGGGTGCCGCAGGCTGGGCCCGGGCCGGGTCCAGGGGAGAAGCTGAGACCACTCAGCCGGCCTCAGGCCACACTCAGAGCAGGAGCTTCCTGCAAAGCCCAGAGCGTCCCGCGCCACCGAGCTCTGGACCCCTTGGGGTGTCCTGTGAGGGCCAGTGGCACAGCCGACCACCCAGGGCCGGGCGTCGGGAGTGGGAGGGGTGCTGAGGGTCCCGGGAGGGACCCAGCAGGCCGTGCTTGGGGTTGGGGGGGGGGGGGCTGGATGCTCGGCTCCAAGGGCTACAGGTCGAGCTCCCGGGAGTCAGCGGCCCAGGCACCCGGTTGGGAAGGGCAGGAGACGGACATCTGCGAGGTCAGGGCGGCAGAGCTGGAGGAGCAGCGCCTGGCCCATGCGTCCACTCACAGCAGCCGGGCTGGGGCACCCCTACGGCTCGCTCAGCCCCACACGCGCATTTCTGGGTCCTCGCAAGGCCTGGGCAGGACCCCCAAACGCCCCCGCCCCGACAGATCCAACTGATGAAAAGACACAAGCCACTGCGGAAAGGGCAGGCGAGATAACGCTCAGGCAGTGCCACAGTCGGCGGAGGATGGACTATTCATTTTAAACGCGTTAAGCAAACAAGCGCACATAGTGCGGCCAACCTGCTCCCACTCTGGAACGCGCTTCCAGGACAGCTCTGGCGCCCTTCACTCAGCCCCATTGGAGCCTAAGTGATTGATTGAACCTTCGACGCCCCCACCCCCTTCCGAGTGCCCACTAAGCACTGCAATGTTCCTATCGATTGTATTTCATTTCCTTATTTGGTGATTTATCACTGTTTCCTGAAATCCCAATCCTGCGGGCTCATCCATCAGCTCATGGGCGTGACCTGGTTGTAGGCGTGTCCTCATCAGGGGCGTGTCCTCATCAGGGGTGTGTCCTCATCAGGGGCGCGGCCCTCATCAGGGGCGTGTCCTTATCAGGGGTGTGTCCTCATCAGGGGTGTGTCCTCATCAGGGCGCGTCCTCATCAGGGGCGTGTCCTCATCAGGGCGTGTCCTTATCAGGGGTGTGTCCTCATCAGGGGTGTGTCCTCATCAGGGGCGCGGCCCTCATCAGGGGCGTGTCCTCATCATGGGCGGGTCCTCATCAGGGGCTCATCCTTATCAGGGGCGTGTCCTCATCAGGGGCGTGTCCTCATCATGGGTGCTTCCTCACGAGGGTGTGTCCTCACCAGGGCTTGTCCTCATCAGGCGCATCCTCATCAGGGCGCGTCCCTCATCAGGGGTGTGTCCTCATCAGGGGCGTGTCCTCATCATGGGTGCTTCCTCATGAGGGGAGTGTCCTCATGAGGGGCGTGTCCCAATCAGGGCGTGTTCTCATTATGGGCGTGTCCTCATCATGGGCGGGTCCTCATCAGGGGCGCATCCTTATCAGGGGTGTGTCCTCACCAGGGGCGTGTCCCGTTAGGGGGCGTGTCCCCACCAGGGGCGTGTCCTCATCATGGGCGTGTCCTCATGAGGGGCGTGTCCTCATCGGGATTTATCCTAGTGAGGGGTCGAGTCCTCTGCTCACCACATCCCGAGCTCTGCCCCCCAGCACCGCCAGGCCCCTCTGCAGCACCAAGCATGGCCCAGCTGTCCCTGTTTGGGAGACAGGTGGCTGTGGTGGCCCCTCCCTTGATGTCCACTGCCTGCAAGTCCCCTGGTCCCAGGACAGCTTGAGCAGGCCAAGCAGGTCCCAGCCCGTTACAGACACCCTCAGTATAGGTACCACCCATTACGCCGTCTACACTGCAGGGAACCCTAGGCCGGCGGGGGACGGGGAGAGGTCTGTGTGCGGCTGAGGAGGCGGCAGCACGGTAAGAGTAAGTTGGAGGAAGGACGCTGTGTCCAAAGGAGAAGTGGAGGCAGCAGTGAGGGTGAAAGAGCGGGGCGGGCCTCGGCCCTGGAAGGCACCTCGGGTCCTGGCCTACGTGTCCAGGAACCCCATCCTGACCCGCGTGCCCAGAGGCTAGCGCCGCTGTCGCCATGGCAACGCTGGCTATCTGCGGGCCTTTGAGAGTGCCAAGCGGATGGAGAAATGCAATCAGCTGAGTGACAGTTAGTGACACGCCGCAGTGCAGCGCTAATTCCCCGCCTTCCGGGGAGATAATTGGTGCATTTGTGGGGAAATACAATCTGATAATGATCAGCTGCCGGGTTGCAGTCAAAGAAGTCTGCAGGAATGCCCGCTGACCTCGGGCCTGTCCAGGGCTCAGACATGACATGCCCCTGGGCACACGTCCCGACGCGGACACGCCTTGATGAGGACACACCCCTGATGCAGACACGCCCTCTGATGAGGACACGCCCCTCAGGGACACAGTTCTGATGGGGATGCTGTTCTGACGAGGACCCGCCCTGATGAGGACACGCCCCTGATGAGGACACACCCCCTGATGCGGACACGCCCTCTGATGAGGACACGCCCCTCAGGGACACAGTTCTGATGGGGATGCTGTTCTGACGAGGACCCGCCCCTGATGAGGACACGCCCCTGATGAGGACACACCCCTGATGCGGACACGCCCTCTGATGAGGACACGCCCCTCAGGGACACAGTTCTGATGGGGATGCTGTTCTGACGAGGACCCGCCCCTGATGAGGACACCCCTGATGAGGACACGCCCCTGATGAGGACACGCCCCTGATGCGGACACGCCCTCTGATGAGGACACGCCCCCTCAGGGACACAGTTCCGATGGGGATGCTGTTCTGACGAGGACCCGCCCCTGATGAGGACACGCCCCTTGACGGGGACGCACCCCCCCTCCCCACCTCCCCATGAGGACACGCCCTCTATTGAGGGCAGGCACCTGATAAGGACATACGCCCCTACAAGGACACGCCCCTTAAAAAGGACACACCCTCTGATGAGGATAGGCCTACTGATGAGGACACGCCCCTGATGGGACGCTCTCCTCGTGGAGATACGCCCACTGGCGCGACACGCCCCCTCACAGAGACGGGCTCCTACTAGACCACCGTGTGGGCCTGAGGGTCTGATTTCCAGGACTGGACCCAGAACAGGAGCTGCAGGAAGGGGGAAGGGGTCTCGGCTGTCCCAGGCCCTGCTGAACCCCGAGTCTGGGTGGATCCCTCGCAGCTGCAGGGACACGCGAGGGACCCAAGTACACACCAGGCGCGACCATTCCAAGCCTCTGCCGCCTGAGCGGGTGGTGGGGACCAGCCTTGCAGGCTGCTCTCTCGCTTGGTTTGCGGCAGACGCCCCCGGGGGGTCCCGCCCACAGACACTGACATGGGGTGCCCCGCCCGCCCTGGGCCTCCAGCACGTCCTGGCCTCCATGGCCTGGAGTCAGTGCCCCAGGGGGTCCCGTGGCCCTCATGCGCCCCGGGCACAGGACAGACGGGGAGACGCTGTTGTCCGGCTGGAGGTCTGGACTCACCCGCTTGTGTGTGCATCTGACGGGTGCCTGCCTGTGTACCAGCCGTGCGGCCGCTTGTATATCTGTCGTTCTCAATCCAGCCATCGGAGGTGACCTCCAAATCGAGTTAATTTAATCTGCAGAAATAACCCAGCAATTGCCTTTCCTGAAGCCGGTATCAGATGAAATCTCTGTTCCGCGGAGTCTGTCTGTCATTAACCATTCCCCGTGAAACGCCTAATGTGCAGCATTTAAGACTCTCCCTGAAGTGTCAGCTCTCATCAGCACTCTCTTTCATTAAGGAATTAGCGCTGCGGCCGCGGCCCGTCCACAGATCCCAGGTCCCCCGGGCTGCAGACATGTCCACGCCATCTGCCCACAGGCAGGCGGACGTGAGGCCTGGGGAGTGGACAGGAAGAGCTGGTGAGGCTGCCAGAGGTGAGTCTCCCACAGGGAGGGGTGCAGGAGGGACGAGGTGAAGGAGAGGGTACAGCAGTGAGGGTACAGGGGTGAGGGGTGCAGGGGTCAGGGGTGCATAGGGAGGGCTGGGGGGGAGGGGTGCAGGGGAAGGGGTGTAGTGGGAGGGCTATGAGGGAGGGGTGCCGAGGGAGGGCTGTGGGGGAGGGCTGTGGGGGAGGGATGTGAGGGGAGGGATGTGAGGGAGGGGTGCAGTGCATAGGGAGGGCTGTGGGGGAGGAGTGCAGTGGAAGGGGTGTAGTGGGAGGGCTATGAGGGAGGGGTGCCGAGGCAGGGCCGTGGGGAGGGCTGTGGGGAGGGATGTGGAGGGAGGGGTGCATAGGGAGGGCTGTGGGGAGGAGTGCAGGGAAGGGGTGTAGTGGGGAGGGCTGTGAGGGAGGGGTGCAGGGGGAGGACTGTGGGGGAGGGCTGTGGGAGGGGGGTGCAGGGGTGGGGTGCAGGGGTGTGGTGCAGAGGGAGGGCTGTGGGGAGGGGTGCAGGGGAAGGGGGCAGGGGAGGGCTGTGGGGAGGGCTGTGGTTAGGGGTGAGGGTGCAGGGGTGAGGGGTGCAGGGAGGCCATTCCAGCTTCCCACACTTGCAGCCCCAGGTGTCCACATACTGGTCCGGTCCTGCTGCTGGTTCCAGGTTCTCACAGCTCAGGGTCTGGTTCTAAAAGTGTCGCCCCCATGCCCTCCCCACCCAGCTTCCATCCTCCTACAGAGACACAGGCCCCCCTCCTGGTCATCTCAGGGGTCCCCACACAGCCCCTGTAGGTGGGAGTGACAGACCAGGAGTGCCTTGGGGGGCAGCATTGGCACACAGGGGGTGTGCTTGGAGGGAGAGTCTCGGAGGGAAGGGTCTCGGAGGGGAGGGTCCTCGGAGGGGAGGGTCTCGTAGGGGAGGGCTCGGAGGGAGGTCTCGGAGGGGAGGGTCCTCGGAGGGGAGGGTCTCGGAGGGGAGGGTCTCGGAGGGGAGGGGCTTGGAGGGGAGGGTCTCGGAGGGAGGGCCTCGTGGGGGGGAGGGCCTCGGAGGGAGGGCTCAGAGGGGAGGGTCTCGGAGGGGAGGGTCTCGGAGGGGAGGGCTCGTAGGGGAGGGTCTCGGAGGGGAGGGAGCTATGAGGGGAGGGCTCGGAGGGGAGGGGCTCGGAGGGAGGGAGCTATGAGGGGAGGGCCTCGGAGGGAGGGGGCTCGGAGGGGAGGGCCTCGGAGGGGAGGGCCTCGGAGGGGAGGGTCTCGGAGGGGGAGGGCCCCGAGGGGAGGGTCTCGGAGGGGAGGGGCTATGAGGGGAGGTCTCGGAGGGGAGGGTCTCGTAGGGGAGGGCTCGGAGGGGAGGGTCTCGGAGGGGAGGGCTCAGAGGGGAGGTCTCGGAGGGAGTGGTCTCGGAGGGGAGGGCCTCGGAGGGGAGGGTCTCGGAGGGAGGGTCTCGGAGGGGAGGGTCTCGTAGGGGGAGGGTCTCGCCTGTTTTCCAGGGCTCTGCACCCAGGTCGCTTCGCATCTGCCCAGGAGGCCACGCCCAGGCAACGCGGCTCAAGAGCATGGGCGCTGCCTGAATGGTCCAAGTGACCATAGAGTGGACGGAGGCAGAGCAGGGCCTGCTGTGTGCCCCGCTGGCACCGTCCCGACTCCCAGGGGTCCAGTGTCCACAGTGGCACCGGCCAGCAATATGGTGACCCACAGCCCAGAGCCCACCCTGCACCCTACACCTGACAAGTATTTGGTCCACATGGGACAGTGTTTCCCCAGTTGGCCCTTCATGTCCTTCCCCACGGGACCCCCACATCCCCAGGCCCTCGGACATGTGCCTGAGTGCTGGGTGCGGTGGGAGCCCCGTGGGCCTGAGCTTCGGCATTTCTGCTACACCCCCAAGTCCCGAGGGCAGGGGGCACACACTGCCGAGCGCATTCTTTGGTTCTCTGATAGCCGGGATGGCGCCTGTGCCAGCAGCTTGGTCAGGGCATGGTGGTCTCTAGGAGAGCCTTGGAACAGGCAGGAGGAGGGGAGGGAGGGAGAGGGAGGGGAGAGGGAGGGAGGGGAGGGGAGAGGGAGGGGAGGGAGGGGGAGAGGGAGGGGAGCGGAGGGGAGGGAGAGGGGGAGGAGGGAGGGGCGGAGGGGAGGGGAGAGGGGGAGAGGGAGGGAGGGAGGGGAGGGGAAGGGAGAGGGAAGGGAGGGGAGGGGAGGAGGGAGGAGAGGGGAAGAGCCAGACTGAGGTAGGGCCAGTCCTGGACGTGTAATGAAGTGACCCCGGCAGGACAGGAGTAGGCCCTTGCAAAAACTCCAGGTATTTTACGAGATGCAGATTTTATATTCTGCATTTTTTAAAGTAAAATTCCAAAAGCCCAACAAGATTCCATCAATCGAGCGCTCCTTGTTCAGGGGGTGGTGGGGGTGTTTGCTGTGAGGCCGTGGCGCGCCAGCGCCCGGGAGGTGTGGGGGGGCCCGGAGACCATCTGACATCAGGACCGGCCACACCCCGAGCAGCCTGGCAGCCTGGCAGTTGACAGAATTTCCAAGAATTGTGACTGAAAATTAAAATTGATTTATGATTAAATCATTAAAAATTGATTGTTACTAGCGTGATTTTAAATTTTAATAATTTGACAGTCTGAGTTTTGTTTTAATGGAAGGAATTAAAAACCGACCTAAATTTGCAAAATTACGTGCCCGCTTCCCAGCCCTGGAAACTGTCTTTTCCCAAATCAACAATCTTCAGACTGTCTCTGCCTCATAGCAGGGCTAAACACCTTTAGCCTCTGGGTCAAATGCAGCCTGGGCCACGGGCCATGCCTGTCTGGGCTGAGCTCACCAGCTTCCACCGTCCCCGTTTCTCTCCTAGAAACACCCGCCCAGCTCAGCTGAGGCGCTCTCCCAACCCTCACTCTGCCCCTTTGTACTTCCTGGGGCCGTGCGAAGCTGCTGAGACTCCTTGACCTGACACACTAAAAACAGGAGTTTCACTGAGCTCCCCGCCCCTCTGGGACCTGGGACCTATGGCCCATGGTCCGTGGTCTGCAGTCCGTGGCCTATGACTCTGGTCTATGGTTTGTTGTATATGGTCCGAGTCCAGCATCTTTCACCTGTGGCCTGTGGTCTGTGGTCCTGCTCTGTGGTTTGTGGTCTGTGGCTTGTGGTCTGTGGTCCCAGTTTATGGTTTGTGGTCTGTGTCCTGTGGTCTGTGGTCCATGCCCTGTGGTCTGTGGTCCATGATCTGTGGCCTGTGGTCTGTGGGCCTGGTTTTCACGGTTTGTGGTCTATGTCCTGTGACCTGTAGTCTGTGACCTGTGGTCTGTGGCCTGTGGCCCTGCTCTATGGTTTATGGTCTGTGGCCTACAGTCTATGGTCCTGATTTGTGGTCTGTGGCCTGGGATCTGTGGCCTGTGGTCTGTGGCCCTGCTCTGTGGTTTGTGGTCCATGACCTGTGGCCTTGGTCTATAGTTTGTGATCTGTGGCCTGTGGTCTGTAGTCCTGGTTTATGGTTTATTGCCTGTGGCCTGTGTTCTGTGGTCTGTGGTGCTGGATTATGGTTTATGGCCTGTGGTCTGTGGCCCTGCTCTGTGGTTTTGTGGTCTATGACCTGTGGCCTTGGTCTATAGTTTGTGATCTGTGGCCTGTGGTCTGTAGTCCTGGTTTATGGTTTATGGCCTGTGGTCTGTGTTCTGTGGTCTGTGGTGCTGGATTATGGTTTATGGCCTGTGGTCTGTGGCCCTGCTCTGTGGTTTGTGGTCCATGTCCTGTGGCCTTGGTCTATAGTTTGTGGTCTGTGGCCTGTGGTCTGTAGTCCTGGTTTATGGTTTATGGCCTGTGGCCTGTGTTCTGTGGTCTGTGGTGCTGGGTTATGGCTTATGGCCTGTGGTCTGTGGCCCTGCTCTGTGGTGCATGGTCTATGGCCTTGGTTTCTGGTTTGTGGCCTGTGGCCTTGGCCCGGCTTTGTGGTCTGTGACTTGAAGGTTGCCAGTAGCCCCATCTGCTCCCCTGGTAGCACGTCGCCCAGCACCCTGAGAGCTGGTGCCGCTGAGAGCCGTGTTCTGGAAGGCTCTGCCTCACCCCTTCTCCGGCTGCAGCCGGACGCTGGGCTCCTGTCCCCTTTAACACCAGCTCTGGTCATCTGGGCTTTGCAAACTGCACTTGAAGGACACGAAGGTGCTGCCCAGGCCCTCGCCCAGCCTCTGCCCTGCCCTGCCCTGGCTGGCTTCCCCATGCCCTGGGCCTCAGACCGCACCTCCTGGAGTGGGCTCCGAGGCACCGGTGCTGAGCTCCCGCCCACGAGGCGCCTTGCCTCCCACAGCTCATCTCGGGCCCCCACAGCCCAGCCCCGACGTCTCTGGGGCTCTTCCCACACAGCTCCCCGTGCTCTGGCAGCCCTGGGTCTTCTCAAACCTCCCTCCTGGCTGCGACCTCCAGGGAATTCACCCCCTGCCCTGCTCTCTGCTCTCCCCTTTGGTGGGACTCAGCTCAGGGGTCCAGGGTGCGCCTTGGCGCCCACTGCAGGCCAAGGGCACTGCCCCAGGGGCAGGGGCTGAAGCATCCGAAGGGACCCTGTGCGTGTGTGCGTGCGCACTGTGTGTGCATGTGTATGTATGTGCGTGTATGTGTGGGCATGTGTATGTATATGTGTGCATGTGTGTATGTGTGCATGTGTGTGCATATGTGTGTATGTGTGCTTATGTGTGTATGTGTGTGTATGTGTGCATGTGTACACGTGTGTATGTGTGCATATGTGCGTATGTGTATATGTGCATATGTGTGCTTATGTATGCATATGTGTATGTGTGTATGTGTGTATGTGTGCATGTGTGTATGCGTGCCTGTGTACGTGTGTGTGGTTGGGGGGCTCCTTCCCTGCAGCCTGCTGCCCCCCAGATCTGCCTGGGTTCTGTCCTCGCAGACCAGCGCCGCCCGCGCCCTCCTGAGCCGCAGCCAGCACCGCAGTCTAATTGCTCGGCGGAGCGGCCGCATCTCCCTGACACGCGTTCTACCCACTCAACTAATCATTAACTGATAGTTTGCCGCATGGAGATAATATTTCTAATGTGGAACGCAATTTCAGGGGAGAGAAAGTGCTTACAGTGCAGAGCTGTTAGCGGGGTCACGCCCCGCGTGCAGATGGGGAGTGCGGGGGGAGATTTCTCTACAGGCGGGTGCCGCACACCCCACGCCCGCGTCCCCGCCCCACTAGCTGCACTTTATTCATGGCCCGTGTCTTTGTCGTCCATCCTGGAGTGGGGAGGGGGTGGGGAAGTCTCTGGGTCGGGACCTCCCCATCATTTTAATCTCCTAAAAGCACATTTCTATGCTAATTTTTAATTACAATTAATGTCAGTGTCAGCTGCTAGCTTGGTGACTGGCGCCTTGGTCAATGGTGTGGTCAGCCATGGATGGGAGGTCAGCAGATGGACAGGGTGTAAGTGAGATGGGTGAGAGCCGCTGGGCCACGAAGGCGTGTGCCAGCCCATCCACCCACGCGCACAGCTGGGCCACGAAGGAGTGTGCCAGCCCATCCACCGACACTGGCCCACGCAGTTGCCGCCCACGGGCCTAGCCGCCCGCGCAGCTCCTGTCCCTACTCGGGGTGGCCTGGCCACCTCGCCACGGGCCTCCCAGTGCACCTGCCTCCTTCCCTACCCCTTCCCGCATCAGCCGGTCCAGCAGGGACCTGGCCAACCCTTCTGGTATGTGGCGGCCATTTCCCCTCTCCACAGGCCTGCACTGATCTTGGTTGTAGCCTTGCTGGATTCTGGACTCCTGGGCTTGGGAGGGGGCTGGACACGCAGTCCTCCTGCCCCGCTGGCCCCTCTAGTGGCCTGTCCCCGATGCGGACCCTCACTGCAGGCTCCATAGAAGCAGGGAGACCTTTGGGTGCTCTGGGCAGCCCCACGGGACTCTGGGAGTTTGGGTGCTACCAGGGTTCTCTGAAGGTGCTCCCGGGGCCCTCCCAGACACAGGCCTTACGGGGGCTCCTGTGGGAGGGAGGGGGGTCAGACCTGCCCCAGAGCAGGGATGAGTTGGGGGGCCCTCGGGCACACAGTCTAGGAGCGGACTCGGGGGCAGAAGACTGGGCTTGAGAAATGGGATCTGGGTAACAGCCACGACATTGGGGGCACGTTGCTTCCCACCTCAGGGGAGAGCCGAGCCCGCCGGGCCTGTGCTTTGCTTCCTGCTCTTTGTCCTTCACCTGCAGCCTTTAAGGAAGGGGAGGAGGAGGGGCGAGCCCCCTCTGTAGAGCCTGTGGTGGGGGAGGGGACGGCTGAGGGGGAGAGCAGCCTCCTGCCACTCACTGGAGAACCCGGGCCGGCCAGGCCCTCGGCCCCATCTGCAGCCCCTGCCCTAATGGAAGCTGACAGAGGGCAAATGAGCTTCTGGAGGAAGCGGCAGCAGCAGCGATTTTCTCGTTGGATCTTCCGAGGAGCTGCCTGTCTCCTGGGGCCCAGCTCATTAGGATTCCGGGACTGATTCTGCCCATCAACGGAGATTAGGTGTGTGGAGGGGTTCAGGGTCTTGGGGCAGGGCTGGGTCTGGGGCTCAGAGCAGAAGGAACAGGCTGTGAACACTGATGTCTGCAGACCAGCAAGCTGGCTGCGGGCACACAGAGTGTGAGTGTGTGTGTGTGTGTGTGTGTGTGTGTGTGTAGGAGAGAGGTCTGTGCAGTGTGTGTGTGGAGGGCTCTGTGCAGTATGGGGGAGGGGTCAGTGCATGTGGGGAGGGGGTCAGTGCTTGGGGGGAGGGGCCTGGCATGGGGCCAGGCTCTAGGGAGGCTGACCGCCACAGGAAGCTTCCCAGGTGACAGAGCAGATGAGACCCTTGGTCTGAGAAAGGCGACAGGACGGTCCCTTGGGCTGTGGGCGGCTGTGGGACCTGGCGACAGGACGGTCCTTGGGCTGTGGACGGCTGTGGGACCTGGCGACAGGACGGTCCTTGGGCTGTGGACGGCTGTGGGACCTGGTGAAGGGCGGTGCCTTCCGCCGACTCCCCCTGGGGCCCATTTGCACCTTGTCACAGGCTCCTCAGAACCCTCCGCCCAGGGCCCAGCCCAGCACGTTTAGGGGAAGGACGGAGGAGACTGCCTGGGGTGGGCTGCACTTGCCCAAGTGAGATCCCTCCGGGGGGAGCGCAGCCAAGGCCGCCCTCAAGGAAAAGTCACAGTCGAAATGTGCAGATGAGACAACGCCAAGTTAACAGGAAGTTTAAGATCGGAAACGAAGAGCAAAGGGCCAGCCCGAGTGTGTGCGGGAGCTGGTGGCCCAAGGGAGGGGCCAGGCTCTAGAGAGACTCGGGGCTCACGGGGTCAGCAGCTCCCCAGGAGTCCTGAGCTCGCCGCCCTTAATGGAAACGCATGATTTTTCAAGGAACAAGCTCACCCAAACTGTCAAATCTAAGTAGAAAGTCTAAAAAGGATCGATTTTCTGAAAGAAGTAAAGTCATACAAGGGCTTTTCTGTGATCGAAGCAAATCGCCGAACCCAGACGATCCTGCCAGGGAAGCAAACGCACGTCTCCAAGGCCTCAGTGACAAGAGTCGATTCTGGTCAGCGTCCGGAGGACCTCGAGAGCCGGGAAGATTCTCCACCTCATGTGCAGCAAGAATAACATTCGCACCCAAACCTGGAAACACTCCTTAAAAACGCAGTTATTCTCACGTGGGGATGTCAAGGCGAGCTGTGAAGGGGAATACTTTGAAATTTAGACGGTAGGACTTGTGCGGCGACACCGAGGCAACACAACGTGGCAATTGTGGTTTCTCTCCGGATGAAGCTGTCAGCCACCACCAGAATCCACTCAGGCACTTCATCGTCCCGTTAATCCACCTATGGAAACATTTTCCTTCTCTTCTCCACAATGCCAAAGACTAGGGAGGGAAATCAACACGCCCCTGTATGAAGTAATGATCAGTGAAGTGAGCCTGGATGGGATTTTAGCTGATGGAGAGGCCACACCCTGATTCCAGCCTGCGTCTTGCTCAGCGGAGGGGCCCCAGGTGCTCTCCCGCCCCTTTCAGTGTGGGGATGAGGCATGGTCGCGCCTTTAGCGAAAAGGAAAGGGAGGCTGGCCCCAGGTTCAGATGCTTGGACTACAGGTCTCGAAACAAGAAAGAGAAAATGGCAGCAGAAACACAGAAAAGAATGAAAACTCTGGGGCCCCTCGGGAGGGGGCTTGGCCGAGAGTCCCCCCCAGTTCTACATATCCTGGACTCCAGGAGCACGTGGCTGCGTATGTGGCTGCACGACGCCTCCAAATCTCAATGCCGACAGCCCAGTGGGAGCACAGCAAAATTAGCTGGAGAGTAGCTCAGAGGCCCGCTGAGCTCAGTAAGTGAACAATAACACAGAAGGCTCAGCTAGCAACAGGCACGTCAAAGCTCTCACTAACCCTACTGTGAGATATGAGTTTTCCACAGTTTTCTGTTTACTGAACTACTTTTTTAAAAAAATAGTTTCACTAGCTATTTAGTTGTGACAAACAATATAAAATAAATTATTGTGGGAGGCATGGGAGGGTGGGGGAAGCGGGGGACAGTGGTTGGTGGAGGGATTGGAGCTGCAACATTGGATGCCCAGAGCAATGTTCTTATGAACAAATTTGTAAACCACACTGCTTAAATAAAGCTAGGAAAAAGTGTAGGCAATTAGATTTCTTAAAAAAAAAAAAAAAAAGCATGTGGCCTGGGGCAATAGCACAGTGGGAGGAAGGGCGTTTGCGTTGCATGTGGCTGACCTGGGTTTGACCCCTGGTATCCCATAGGGTCCCCCAACAGCCAGGAATAATTCCTGAGTGCAGAGCCAGAAGGAACCCCTGAGCATCGCTGGTGTGACCCAAAAAGCAATACATAAATACTATATAAGTGTCACTTGTATCACTTGTCTTCCCGTTGTTCATCAGTTTGCTCAAGCAGGTGCCAGTAACTTCTCCATTCACCCCGTTCACATGCTAGTGTAGCCCAAGGGCATCTGCTCACTCCAGGAACATGAAGAGCCTCAAATGGTTCTTTCAGGTCATGGAAATGCGGTCTATTATTGTTACTGTTTTTGGCATATTGAATACGACAGGGGTAGCTTGCCAGGCTCTGCTGTGAGGGGGATACTCTCAGTAGTTGGTAGGCTTACAGGTAGGCCCACCTACCTGAGACAGAGACAGAGAGAGACAGAGAGACAGAGACAGAGTGAGACAGAGACAGAGAGAGAAAAAGAGACAGAGAGAGAGAGAGACACACAGAGAGAGAGAGAGACAGAGACAGAGAGAGAGACAGAGGAAGAGGACAGAGAGAGAGACAGAGAGATGAGAGAGACTGAGAGATAGAGAAGAAAGTGCTGCCGGGAGAGGGCGGGAGGGAACCCGGGTAATGTGCACTGGTGAAGAGACGGTGTTACAACACTGTGTGACTGAAGCCCCGTGGTGGACAGCTCTGTACTGAGTATCACACAGTGACTCAACAATGTTAGCAAAAAGACCTGGGAGCCGTGATGGATGAGTGGGGGCCCCAGGCAGTGCTCTGGGGTCAGGGCTGGGTCCTTGAGCTGCAGCTGGCACAGGGCTGGGGGGCACAGGCGGCACTGGAGCAGGCACCATCCCCCCAGCTCAGGAGACGGTGTCTGTGGCCATATCGGGGCCTGCCTGGACGAGCTGGCAAGGTTGCTCTGCCCCGGGGTTTTCCCTCAGGCTCTGAGGCCCACCAAAGGGGTCCCCCATCTCCCCCTGCTCCCATGCTGCCCTAGAGGTGGGAGGATTCGTCAGAGAGCTCAGCACCCAGGGAGGACCTTGGCTCAGAGGTGGGGGCTGGGGAGGCAGATGTGGGGGCCGGGAGGCCTCGGCTGGGGGAGCAAAGGGGGTGGCGAGGGGGCAGAGAACGGCCAACCTGCCCGTGCTCAGAGTCACCAGGCCTGTGTCTTGGGGCTCATGGCTCCACGGTCGTGCACGCCCGATGGGCTTTATGAAGAGACAGGGGCATTTCATCACCAAGATTATTATTTTTTTAATTTGGGAATTAATAATCCAAGCTCCTGCTACATGTTTTATGAAGAGCTCTGTCTTCTGTTTAATGAGCGCCGTGACTAATCAGAAAATAAAACCGAAGGCAGAGACGCTCCTGTGGGCACAGCAGAAGCCCCAAAGCCTGGGGGCACAGAGCCGGAGAGGCCCAAGGACAGGCCAGTGCACAGCCCTGCTGGCCACGGGCAGGCCCGAACTGAGCAGTGAGTAACACTCAGGGCACATGCAGACCACTTGTGTTAGACACAGCAAAGCTTAGCAGCTAACAACCACATACACAAGCCCTGCCCTAGAATGTGCACTAACCCTAACCCTAACCCTGCTGGCCACAGGCAGGCCCGAACTGAGCAGTGAGTAACATTCAGGGTACAAGCAGACCACTTGTGTTAGACACAGCAAAGCTTAGCAGCTAACAAACACATACACAAGCCCTGCCCTAGTATGTGCACTAACCCTAACCCTAACCCTAACCCTAACCCTAACCCTAACCCTAACCCTAACCCTAACCCTAACCCTAACCCTAACCCTAACCCTAACCCTAACCCTAACCCTAACCCTAACCCTGCTGGCCACAGGCAGGCCCGAACTGAGCAGTGAGTAACACTCAGGGCAGATGCAGACCACTTGTGTTAGACACAGCAAAGCTCAGCAGCTAACAACCACATACACAAGCCCTGCCCTAGTATGTGCACTAACCCTAACCCTAACCCTAACCCTAACCCTAACCCTAACCCTAACCTTAGCCCTAACCCTAACCTAAGCCCTAAACCTAGCCTTAGCCCTAACTCTAACCTTAGTCCTAACCTTAACCCTACCCTAACCCTAACCCTAACCCTAGCCCTAACCCTAACCCTAACCCTAGCCCTAAACCTAACCCTAACCTAACCCTAACCCTAACCCTAACCTAGCCCTATCCCTAGCCCTAACCATAACCCTAGCCCTAAACCTAACCCTAACCCTAACCCTAACCCTAACCCTAGCCCTAACCCTAACCCTAACCCTAACCTTAACCCTAACCCTAACCCCTAACCCTAACCCTAACCCCTAACCCTAACCCTAACCCTAGCCCTAACTCCAAGCCCTAACACTAACCCTAACCCTAACCCTATCCTAGTCCTAGCGCTAAATCTAGGCTTCTGTAGATCATGACCCAAGCCTAGTCCTAAACAATTAGCCAAAAATTAAACAATTGCCCAATACTTGTATCACGGTCTTCCCGTTGTTCATCGATTTGCTGGAGGGGGCACCAGAAATTCCTCCATAAGTCCTGCTGCAAGCAAGTGTAGCCCAAGGGCATCTGTTTGCTCCAGGAACACGAAGATCCTCAAACCATTCTGCCGAATACATAAATTGTATTTTTTAACATTGAGCACTGAAAATATCTAAACCAAAACCCTGCAAAACCCTAACTCAAACCCAGCATGAATCCCCATTCTATCCTAACTCCTACCCTAAACAATCACCCAATACTTGCTTTACTTAATACTCACCCCAACAAAATCTCTACCCCCTAAACCTGGCCTTAATCTAACACTAACCTTTTACTAACCAAGATCTTAGCCTATGTCCAAAATTACAATTAGCCTGATTTTTATTTTATTTTTATTTTTGGGTCACACCTGGCAATGCTCAGGGGGTTACTCCTGGCTCTGCACTCAGGAATTACTCCTGGCGTTGCTCAGGGGACCATATGGGATGCCAGAAATCGAACCCAGGTTGGCCACATGCAAGGCAAATGCCCTACCCGCTGTGCTATCACTCTGGCCCCCAAATTAGCCTGATTAAAAAAATTACCCTTTATTTAGCTTGTGTTATTAACAGTAAGCACAGAAAAAATGTGACTCCTAACTCTGACACCTAACCCTAGCTGAAAAGCTAAATGTAATGCTGACCCTAACTTTATACTATGACCCAACTAGGCTTAAACTAAAACTAGCCAAAATTTAAAAATCACCCTACACTTGATATGCATTTTGCAGGAAAATTAAAATCCAGCACTGCACAAGCCCCAGTCAAAGCCAAACCTTACACTCATTCTTAACTTCACCTGTGTAAAAACGACCATTTAGCCTATATGTAACCAAAAGCCTATACTGCCAGGAATTTTAAACCATGAATACTGTATCACTGTATCACTGTCTTCCTGTTCATCATCGATTTGCTCGAGCGGGCCCCAGTAACAGCTCCATATGTCCTGTCTCATGCTAGTAGAGCCCAAGGGCATCTGCTTGCTCCAGGAACATAAAGAGCCTCAATCCATTCCGAATGAGGTCTATAATTGTTACTGGTATTTGGCATATATATCAAATACAACATGGGTAGCTTGCCAGGCTCTGCCGTGCAGGTAGCATACTCTTGTAGACATCTCTAAGTCCAGCATTTATTGATGAACCACGCGCCGCTTGCCGCGTGAGCCGGGCTCTGATAGGCTGGTCTGCTGGGTGGAGGTCTGACGAGAGAGAAGTCCGATGTGGAAAATGGAGGCCCTCATGGAGTGGGGGGTCGTCTGGCTTGTTGCGAGGCTCTGCTGGGCTGGTGGGCCAGGGTTAGAACCCAACATCCCCTCCCGGGCACCTGTGAGCAGCTGGTCACAGGGAGAGCCAGTAGAAGCTCTGCCCCATGTCTGCGTAGTCTAAACCATGAATACAGAAAACTAAATATTCAGACCTACAAAACTGTATGTGTAGCCACAGCCATGAGCCCAACCCTAATATCCGCCATGACCCCAACCCTAATGTCCGCCATGACCCTAACCCTAATGTCCGCCATGACCCCAACCCTAATGTCCGCCATGACCTAATCCTAATGTCCGCCATGACCCCAACCCTAATGTCCGCTATGACTCCAACCCTAATGTCCGCTTATGACCCCTACCC
>JAJIBD010010652.1:0-10000 GCA_021461705.1 Cryptotis parvus | reverse complement strand
TCGCCTAACCCTGGCCCTGACTCTGATCCTAGCCTAGGCCTAACCCGCGTCAGTCCTGACCTTTGCCCACACCAGCTTCTACAGGCACCCTGAGCTGAACAATCTCCCTTAGCCCACTGCATTTTCACTGTGTGCCAGGAAAGCCGACCGCTGCCTACTGACCAGCCTCCTCCAGCCCTTTCCCGGCCCTGCAGCTGACCCTGCCCGTCCTGCCCGAGGCCCCAGCATGGACAGACTTCCTGATAGTCTGCATCTCTCACGGGTCCTCTGGGTGTCCCCATGTGATGGACACTCCCGCACCCACCCACTGACCAGCTCCCTGCACTGTCCCCTCCCATGTGATGGACACCCCGCACCCGCTGACCAGCTCCCCTGCACTGTCCCCGCACAGGGTCCCCTCCCACACTGACCCTGCACACACCTGCTCCCCGCCGCCAGGCATCCCTCTGTGTTGGCACCGAGACACTGTCACCCTGGGAGCCTCCTGCCTGCACCCAGCCTGGCACCCGGAGGCCATATTGAACCACAGCTGACGGTCACCCGAGTGCCAGGAAGTTATCCCAGAGTTTTGCCAAGTCCAAGGTTATAGGGAAATAAAGGCAAATGGACCATTTTATGCCTGTACCTCAGCCACGGCACTTGGTGACGGGCACTGGCCCCAGGACGTGACTCCGCCCGTCCTCCCCAGCACGGGCCCCTGTGCTGGTCACCCTCAGCCCGCCTATGGGGTGTCTGTGCTCCCTGTGGGACTGCACATTGCCGTAGGGCCCCCAGTGCCATCTGGATCCTGTGGGCCTCTGGCTGAGGCTCTGACCTTGCTCGGAACACTGGGGTGCACTGTCTGGGGCTCATGGGAAGGTCTCGAGGGCAGCACGGGTGTGGTCAGGTGGTCAGGGCCCGCAGGCTTTCTCTGGGGTTTGGGACCAGGAGATGGGGATGGGGACGAGGAGGAGGTGAAGGAGAAGAGGGCTGGGAAGAGGGGTGGGAGGAGGGCAGGGAGGAGGGCAGGGAGGAGGAGGGGAGTGTGTGTGGTTTGTGTGTGTGGGTTTGTGTGCTGCGCTGCATGTGTGTGGGTGCGTGGATGTGCTTGTGTGCATGTGTGCGTGTGTGTGTGGGTGTGTGTATGGTGTGTGTGGAGTGTGTGCGCGTGTGTGGGTATGTGTATGGGTGTGTGGTGTGGGTGCATGTATGTGTATGGGTGTGTGGGTGTGGGTCGCGTATGTGGCTGTGTGTATGTGTGGGTGTGTGTATGGGTGTATGTGTGGGTAATGCGTGGATGTGCTTGTGTGTGCATGTGTGTGCGTGTGCATGTGTGTGTGGGTGTGTGTGGGTGTGGGTGGAGTGTCTGCGTGGGTGTGGGTGTGTGTATGGGTGTGTGGGGTGTGGGTGCACCTGTGGTGTGGCTGTGTGTATGTGTGTGTATGGGTGTGTGTGTGGGTGTGTTTAAACTTCCAGACCATTCCAGAAAAATGACCCTCCAAAAGCGTGAGACCCAGGGCAGAGAGAGCCTTAACAGGAAGTGGGTCTATGTTTGGAGCCCACCTGCCCTGCCCCAGCCCGCTGGCTCCTGCACTTCGGAAGCAGTCCATGGGTGCGTTGTGCTTCATGAAGAATTCTCCAGGCAATGAGCAGGGGAGCCGCTGCCTTTATGAGGTGAGGTGGGCTTGATCCCGAGCCAGAGATGACACTGAAGAAAGGAAGGTGGGTGGGAGGAGCTGAGGTGATATGCGGAATGGATTTTTATTTTTTTAAATCAATCGAGGCATTAACAATTCTAATGCGGTTCCACTGACAGTTGCTCGCGGCCTAGCAGGGCTTCACAGAGCAGGAGCCGTCACAGCGGCGCCGCACTTTATCCGTGATTATGGCGCCCACGTGGGAAGTTCATTTTTTAGACTTTCAACCCATTTTTTTTTGCTCACAGTTCTGAAAGCACGCTGAGGGTGGAGGAGGAGGCCTGTCTCCCAGCTCCAGAAGGTCCATGAGCGCCCCAGACCCGCGGGTCTCTAGAATCAGCATCACCGGTGCAAGAGACGAAGACTGGGAGGACAGCGTAGGAGGAGCAGGCGGCCGTCGCCAGGCAATTCTCTGGGCTCGACCCTTTCCGCCTTTCCGAAGTCCTCTGAACAACACCCGACAGATTCTCTGGGCTTGGCCCTTCCGCCTTCCCGAAGTCCCTCTGAACAACACCCGACAGATTCTCTGGGCTTGGCCCTTTCCGCCTTTCCCAAAGTCCCTCTGAACAACACCCGACAGAATAATAAATCCTGAAGCCTGCAGGCCAGCTGAGGGAGAAAATCAGAAGCAGCGCAGGAGGAGAAACGCTAAACAGACACATGTCCGTCGTGTGTGGCTGACTGTGCCTCAACATGGCCCGAAGTCGACTTCCCGGTAGCTCTTGTCCAGAGCCAGGGAGCCCTGGGGCTGCGTCAGGCTCCGTGAGCCCGCCTCCGAGTTAGGGCCAGAAGGCGCAAGCAACGGGCGGGACCGGCCCCGAGAGCTGACGGCCCAGAAGGACAGGGCAGTGTTTGTGGCCCAGAAGGCAGCCCTTGAGGTTCCTGTGGCTGATAGGATGGGGCAGACTTGCTCACGCACACCTCAGTGTGAGCCTCCGCAGATGCTTTAAATAGGGAGAGAGACCATGGTGGGGGCGTTGGTGAGAGCGCTGGAGACTCTGGCCACCGCAAAGGGCAGAACCAGGAGCCCACAGAGGAGTAACTGCCGCTTTCTCACCTCCGCGGGAGAGTTGGTCTAGGGTCTGTGGTGCAGGGCCTGTGGAGCCACAGCACAGCGGGAGGGCGTTTGCCTTGCACGGGTTGGATCTCCGGCATCCCACAGGGTCCTGAGCACCGCCAGGAGTAATTCCTGAGTGCAGAGCCAGGAGGGAACCCCTGAGCATTGGTGGGTGTGGCCCAAAAAGCCCCCACTAAGAAGGGTCTGAGTTGGTGCAGCCGTGATGGGTGACTGGAGCGGCTGGGCCCGCCACGCCATGGCCGCTCCGTCCCCTGGGCCCGCTTAGGCACCGCTGCCAGAAGCACAGCTACAGCCGTGTGCGCGCCCACGTGATCATGGCCTCAGTGACCGGCCCTTGCTACAGGTCCAGTGTGCAACAGCCACGCAGAGCAGAGCAGCTACTGGACCAGCAGCTCTGAATTCAGGCGAGGACAGAGGGACGGCAAGTTGCCCGTGTTTGGAATCGAGACTTACATCCATGGACAAAGTCATCGCCCAAAGGCGGATCTGGAGGGAACTTCGGGAGGCGGGGTGCCCTGGGCTGGCTCTGGCGGGCTCCGTGGCGCGCCGTGGGTCCTGCATCCGGGCCTGTCCCAGAGCTCGTCCCTGGTGACAGTGCCAGTGGGGACCTCGGAGGAACCAGGGCACAGCCCCTGGATCAGCAGCTGCCAGCAAGCCCCTGTGAGAACTGCTAGAAGAAATGCCGAAAGGGGTCACAGAAGCTGCCTTGCACTTGGGCAACCTGGTTTGAGAGCCCCAACACCGCATAGGGTTCCCTTAGGAGTGAGCCCTGAGCACAGAGCCAGGAGTCAGCCCCGAGCACAGAGCGGAGTCAGCCCTGAGCACAGAGCTGGGAGTCAGCCCCGAGCACAGAGCGGGAGTCAGCCCTGAGCACAGAGCCAGGAGTCAGCCCCGAGCACAGAGCCGGGAGTCAGCCCCGAGCACAGAGCCGGAGTCAGCCCCGAGCACAGAGCTGGGAGTCAGCCCCGAGCACAGAGCTGGGAGTGAGCCCTGAGCACAGAGCTGGGAGTCAGCCCTGAGCACAGAGCCGGGAGTGAGCCCTGAGCACAGAGCTGGGAGTCAGCCCTGAGCACAGAGCGGGAGTGAGCCCTGAGCACAGAGCTGGGAGTCAGCCCTGAGCACAGAGCCGGGAGTCAGCCCTGAGCAAAGAGCTGGGAGTCAGCCCCGAGCACAGAGTTAGGAGTCAGCCCCGGAGCACAGAGCTGGGAGTCAGCCCCAAGCACAGAGCGGGAGCCGGCCCTGAGCACAGAGCCGGGAGTCAGCCCTGAGCACAGAGTCGGGAGCTGGCTCCGAGCACTGAGCCGGGAGTCAGCCCTGAGCACAGAGTCGGGAGCCAGCCCCGAGCACTGAGCCGGGAGTCAGCCCCGAGCACAGAGCCGGGAGTCAGCCCCGAGCACAGAGCCGGGAGTTAGCCCCGAGCACAGAGCTCGGAGTCAGCCCTGAGCACAGAGCCGGGAGTCAGCCCCGAGCACAGAGCTGGGAGTCAGCCCTGAGCACAGAGCCGAGAGTCAGCCCTGAGCACAGAGCCGGGAGTGAGCCCTGAGCACAGAGCCGGGAGTCAGCCCTGAGCACAGAGCCGGGAGTCAGCCCCTGAGCACAGAGTCAGGAGTCAGCCCCAAGCACAGAGCCGGGAGTCAGCCCCAAGCACAGAGCCGGGAGCCAGCCCTGAGCACAGAGCCGGGAGTCAGCCCTGAGCACAGAGTCGGGAGCTGGCCCCGAGGCACAGAGCCGGGAGTCAGCCCTGAGCACAGAGTCGGGAGCCGGTCCCGAGCACTGAGCCGGGAGTCAGCCCCGAGCACAGAGCCGGGAGTCAGCCCCGAGCACAGAGCCGGAGTCAGCCCCGAGCACAGAGCTGGGAGTCAGCCCTGAGCACAGAGCCGGGAGTCAGCCCCGAGCACAGAGCTGGGAGTCAGCCCTGAGCACAGAGCCGGGAGTCAGCCCTGAGCACAGAGCTGGGAGTGAGCCCTGAGCACAGAGCTGGGAGTCAGCCCTGAGCACAGAGCCGGGAGTCAGCCCTGAGCACAGAGTCAGGAGTCAGCCCCAAGCACAGAGCCGGGAGTCAGCCCCGAGCACAGAGCCGGGAGCCAGCCCCCGAGCACAGAGCCAGGAGTCAGCCCTGAGCACTGAGCCGGGAGTCAGCCCCGAAGCACAGAGCCGGGAGCCAGCCCCGAGCACAGAGCCGGGAGTCAGCCCTGGAGCACAGAGCCGGAGTCAGCCCCGAGCACAGAGCCGGGAGTCAGCCCCCGAGCACAGAGCCGGGAGTCAGCCCTGAGCACAGAGCTGGGAGTCAGCCCCGAGGACAGAGCTGGGAGTCAGCCCTGAGCACAGAGCTGGGAGTGAGCCCTGAGCACAGAGCCAGGAGTCAGCCCCGAGCACAGAGCCGGGAGTCAGCCCCGAGCACAGAGCCAGGAGTCAGCCCTGAGCACAGAGCCGGAGTCAGCCCCCGAGCACAGAGCCGGGAGCCAGCCCCGAGCACTGAGCCGAGGGTCAGCCCCTGAGCACAGAGCCGGGAGTCAGCCCCGAGCACAGAGCCGGGAGTCAGCCCCGAGCACAGAGCCGGGAGTCAGCCCCGAGCACAGAGCTGGGAGTCAGCCCCGAGCACAGAGCCGGGAGTCAGCCCTGAGCACAGAGCTGGGAGTCAGCCCTGAGCACAGAGCCAGGAGTGAGCCCCCGAGCACAGAGCCGGGAGTCAGCCCCGAGCACAGAGCCAGGAGTCAGCCCTGAGTACAGAGCCGGGAGTCAGCCCCGAGCACAGAGCTGGGAGTCAGCCTTGAGCACAGAGCTGGGGAGTCAGCCCTGAGCACAGAGCTGGGAGTCAGCCCTGAGCACAGAGCTGGGAGTCAGCCCCGAGCACAAAGCCGGAGTCAGCCCTGAGTACAGAGCCGGGAGTGAGCCCTGAGCACAGAGCTGGGAGTGAGCCCCGAGCACAGAGCTGGGAGTCAGCCTTGAGCACAGAGCTGGGAGTGAGCCCTGAGCACAGAGCCGGGAGTCAGTCCTGAGCATGTCTGATTGTTCCCAGGCCCTTAAATACAGCTCATCCTGTCGCAAAGGTTAGAGCCGGCTATATTGCGTCCTCAGAGGCCAAGAGCGAGGGATCCATGGACCCGGTGGGGGACGGAACGGGGCAGAGCCGGAGAGGGTCACGTGGTGTGGCGGGTCACATGGCGTGGGCCCCAGAAGTGCGTCAGGGGCTGATGGCCATACTCTAACCTGCGGCCGCCCTCTGAGTCCTGGGGGCCGGAGAGAGCACCGAGTCAGGAGGGACATTTCATGATGATGGAGCGAGGGTTCTCGGAGATAACAACCTACAGCCTAACAGCCCATGGGCGCCGTATCCGCCTGCCACGCAGTCTGTAAAGCCTCTAAATAAAAGGCTGGAGGTGTTGGGTCTAACCACCTGAACTGATTATTTGTAGATCGTTTTTTATGATTCAAAATTAAAGAAAAATGAGCCGTTTCCTATTCCTGTAGAAGTTTCCTTATCCCCCTCAGCAGTAGAGACCCTGCCACAACCTGTGACGACAGTGATGTCTGAGGCCGGCCGGCACTGACCAGCACTCACAGACGCCCGTGGGCTTCAGAGCTGCAGTGCCGGGGCCGCTGAGCATGTCACCAGGAGCGCAGTGAGGAGGTCGGAAACTGCAGAGTCCCTTCACTCTAGCACCAGGGACAGGAGAAGAGGCCGGAGGAGGCAGCACCGCTGGGAGAGTGTTTGCCCTGCACGCGGCTGAGCTGGGTTCATCCTGGTCCCCTGAGCACCACCGGAAGTCAGCCTTGAGCAGAGGCGGGAGTCAGCCCTGAGCACAGAGCCAGAAGTGAGCCCTGAGCACAGAGGGGAGTCAGCCCTGAGCACAGAGCCGGAGTCAGCCCCGAGCACAGAGCCGGAGTCAGCCCTGAGCACAGAGCCGGGAGTTAGCCCCAAGCACAGAGCGGGAGTCAGCCCTGAGCACAGAGCCGGGAGTCAGCCCTGAGCACAGAGCCGGGAGTCAGCCCCGGCACAGAGCCGGGAGTCAGCCCTGAGCACAGAGCGGGACTCAGCCCTGAGCACAGAGCCAGAAGTGAGCCCCGAGCACAGAGCCGGGAGTCAGCCCGAGCACAGAGCCGGGAGTCAGCCCTGTCCATCTCCGGTGTGACCCAAAGCCCACCCACACAGAGAGCACTAAAACATTGAGTAAAAGCCACCACGTGGACCAGTTCACGTCCAGCAGTGACTCTCGGAAGGGCCAATGAACAGTTCCCAAAGGACAGAGAACGACATAGCTCACAGATGAGCACCAGCCAGGCCCTTCTGCGAGTTGCGGCTGCATCGGTGCTTTTGTAGAAGGGAAGAAACGTCGGAGCGAGCTCGCAGCCCTCCCGGCGCCGCTTCTCACGTCCTGCGTCAGGGCTGGAGGGTGGGGCGCCCCGTCTCTGTTAGCGATAACCTGCCTTGGAGGAGCCCCTGGCTGCCATCCCGCACCTGCGCGAACTCCACGCCACGTCCAGCGTGTGCCACGTCCAGCGAGTGCCACGTCCAGCATGTGCCACGTCCAGCGAGTGCCACGTCCAGCGTGTGCCACGTCCAGCGTGTGCCACGGTTCCCCGGCCTCGTGTCCCTCCTCAGACGCCCCTCCGCGCTGGATCTCAGTTCCTGGCCGTCCCGCGGCCCCTCCGCACCTCCTCGACCCCCAGCTGGGAGCGCTGCGGCTGCGGCGGGCAGGAGCCCCGGTGTCCTCCAGCCCGGCTGCCGGCTCTGCGTCTCTGCCCTCAGAGCGAGTGTGGAGTCTCAGCCCTCTGCCAGGGTGAGGCTAGGGCAGCGACCAGCCGCCAGGCCACGTCTCTCGGGGGTGTCCCGGGCTTCCCACGTCCTGGGAACTCCCTGCCACGCCAGGGCGCCACCCAAGCCGCAGGCTCCCTGACAGACGGCACCGGGGCTGGCGCGGCGGGAGGTGCTGCTGGGCGGACTGTGAGTCTTTTTCGTGGCTGCTTCTGCCTTTGTGTCGTGTGTGAGTCAGCACTGCTGTGGGGACGCTCGAGCAGGTAAGGCGCAGCAGGCCACAAGACACGGCGGGCGAGTGCGAGTGTGTCAGTGTGTGTCAGTGTGTGCGAGTGTGTGCAAGTGTGTCAGTGTGGGTGTGTCAGTGCAAGAGTATGTGTCAGTGTGAGTGTGGACATGTCAATGTGTGTGAGTGTGTCGAGTGTGCGTGATTGTGTCAGTGTGTGCGGTGAAGTGATAGTGTCAGTGTGTGCAAGCGTGTCAGTGTGAGACCTTGTCAGTGTGTATGATTGTCTCAGTGTTTTGAATATGTGTCAATGTGTGAGTGTGACTGTCAGTGTGTGACCGTGTCAGTGTGTGCAAGTGTGACCGTGTCAGTGAGGTGTGACCGTGTGTGAGTGTGACCGTGTCAGTGAGTGTGACCGTGTTAGTGTGGAGTGTGACCGTGTCAGTGAGTGTGACCGTGTCAGTGGGTGTGACCGTGTCAGTGGGTGTGACCGTGTGAGTGTGTGTCTCAGCCTGTGGCTGCAGCCCCTCTGCTCCTGCCCGCGCCCCTGCGGCGGCCTGTCTCCCCTCAGGGACAGCACGGCCGCTCCCTTTGCTGCTGTGTCGTTCCCCCTGCTCCTCCCTTTCCTGCCCTTCATCTTGGGGTCATAAATAGTTTTCCTGAGCCGCTGATCTTCATTCTGAAACATTCAGTCAAATTCTTGCTCCCACTTTCTCATGATGCCGCCGCAGGTTACAGCCGCGGTCTCCACCGGTGACAGACGTGACGTCCGCGTCTGGGTCGGTTCCTGTTTCTGCACACACGGGCCCTTGCAGGCGCCTCGGCCCCTGCTCCCTGGGTGCGCCCTCCGCCACCCTAAGCCCCTGCTCAAGCAGCCGCGGGTGGGTGGGGAGGCGGTGCAGCAGGCGGGGCTGTGCCCGCCATGTGCCAGCCCGGCTCAGCCCGACACCACGTGGTCCCTGGGTGTGGAGGGGAGGCCCTGGCCACCCCCGGCGGCTGTCCTTGTGCTGGCCCCAGAGACTGTTCGGGGACTCCTGCGTGGAGGGAAGCCTCTCGCGTCCGTGGACACTGCTCCCTGGGCCTCCCGCTGGCCACCGCGGCTCTCAGCTGCCAGTTCCCTGTCGCGCCCCTGGAAGGCGAGCTCCTCCCGGCCTGCCTCTGCCCTGCCCTCCCGCCCCTCTTCCCCTTTCCCTCCCTGCCATTTTATCTCCTCTCTCCCCTCCTCTCCCCCACACTCCCCTGTCTCCGCCTCTCCTCTCCTCTCTCTCCTCCCCTGCCTGCCTGCCCCAGGGTCTTCTGCAGTGGTGGTGGTGGGTGGGAGCAGTGAGGAGCCGCCCAGCAGAAGCAGAAACAAATGCGGTTATTATTTCACAGCCGTTCTGGCGCAAAGGAGGAAATAAACGATGATTCAGATGCGGCACAGCCGCTGGGCATCGATGACAGCCACAGAGATGGGGGTCTGGACCCCAGCACAGAAGAGGCCGTCACAGCCCACAGCCGCCAGGCCAGGAGGGGCACCTAGGGCGGGCTCGGGAAGGCGCCACTGGTGCTGGGGTGATGCGGGGTGAGACGGTGGGGGGGCCCTGCCAGAGGGCCCCATCAGCACCCGACCCGTGAGGCTGGGCTGCAGGACTTGGGGTCCACAGGTACCACCTTTCCCTGGCTGAGGTCAGTGAGGACAAGGACACCTCTTGGTCCCTGAGATGCGGCCACCTGTCGCGGCAGCTCAGGACGGGCAGGCCTAGGGTCCCCACAGGCAGCCTTCAGGCTCCCTCACCTTGGGGCTCCTTGGACACTCCGGCCATGGGGCTTCCTGAAGTCAGAGTTGGTTCTGTGGGGCCCTGGAATGCCGAGGTGCTGAAGGCGCCCAGTGCCAGTGACAACAGGAGCGGACACAATGCACACCGGAGCAAACAGGCACGGCACATACACGTATGTAAGCAGGCACGGCACATACACGTATGTAAGCAGGCAAGGCACATACACGTATGTAAGCAGGCACGGCACATACACATATGCAAGCAGGCACAGCACATACACGTATGCAAGCAGGGCACGGCACATACATGTATGCAAGCAGGCCCGGCACATACATGTATGAAGCAGGCACGGCACAAACACGTATGCAAGCAGGCACGGCACATACACATATGCAAGCAGGCACCGCACATACACTTATGTAAGCAGGCACGCACATACACATATGTAAAGAGGCACGGCCACATACACGTATGTAAGCAGGCACAGCAATACATGTATGTAAG
>JAJIBD010010651.1:0-22163 GCA_021461705.1 Cryptotis parvus | reverse complement strand
AAACAAATAGTTTTTTTAAAAATTTTTATTATACCACCGTGAGACATACAATTACAAAGGTGTTCACAATTGGTTCTTGGTAGTACAGTATTCCAGCACCCATCCCTCCACCAGTGCCCCATTTCCACCACCAATGTACCCACCCCTCCCCACCCCACCCCCCAGGCTGCCTCAACAGCCAGGTAGCCCTGTTTCCTCTCTCTCTCTCTGTCTCTCTCTCTGTCTCTGCATCTCTCTCCCTCTTGTTTTATACATTGTGGCTAGCCCTACAGATATTTAGAGTTTATCACTTAAGTCTCTTTGTGTATATTCAATGGTGAGTTTTAATCTGCCATTACCATTTCCCACATTTAGTAAAACACTGGTATCTATATCCTATTAATGAATGCAGTCATTCTATATATTTCCTTTTCCTTCTGACTAATTTCACTCAGCATGATAGTCTCCATATCCATCCATTTGCAGGTAAATTTCATAATTTCATCTTTTCTGACAGCTGCATAGTATTCCATAGTGTAGATGAACCACAGTTTCTTTAGCCAGTCCTCTGTTCTCGGCATTTAGGTTGTGAAACAAATAGTTTTAATAGTCAATTGAAGGGCATTGAATCAGCTTGAGAAATAGATACTCCTATATTCTATAATGAATTCTATTTATGGGAGCAGGATATGACAGTAAAGTATACATATTACTAAATATATGAAAGTGTTGGCAACTACCTTGAAAGAAAACTCAGAAGTGAAAAGTGAGATGAGACAAAGAGATACAAAAAGGGGCTATGCTGTCTCCCTTGAATTTGGCAGACTTGTTTGTTCTTCAGCACCGCATAGTCTCCCGAAATCCGTGTGGTGTAGCACTATACCCCAACTAAGGATAGTAGAAAAACAAACCTATAAGCTTTCTTAGAAGTGAGATAAAGCAAATATATAGGAGTAGAACAATCACCTGAGGACTGGTGAATTAGCAACAGCATTCACAACATCTTTTTGGATCATTATAGTTTATGTAACATGGTTCCAATCATGGTAGCATTTATCATTTTGTAGTCCTCCTTCCTTTGTATTTGCTTTGGGACACTTTATTTTCGAATCCCTTACTCTGTCCTCAGGTCTCAGTATTGCGATTCTGGGGACCATGTGTGGTGCCAGAGATTGAACCTGGTGGTTGCAAGCAGGGCAAGCAACTTAACCTCTACTATCTCCCCAGCCCAACATTTTCTGTTTCAATATAAACACCTAGTGCATCTCACCGCCACCAATATACCAAAGACCCATCACCACTCTCCTTGTGTAACTTTTAGTCTACCTCTTTCTTCCCCATTCCTTAATTCCTCTGGTTCTGAAGATCTGTATCAGCCTACCTTTGATACAACAAAATACGTTTCCCATATCTGGGACACCAAAAGTTTAGATCTAAGTGATACACCTCTCCACCGAATTCAACTCCAACAGTGTGGCAGCTGAAATAGAATGTGGAATTTGAATTATTATATCACAAGGCCTCCACTTCTAGAATGTTTGTTTTCCACAGAGTCTCCAATGGTTTCTGCTTATACAAGCATATGGTTTTTGGCCAATTGTAGTACCAACAATATGGCCCAATTTTGCCATTAGTAATTTTTCTTCAGATCACTAATAACATAAACACAGCTAAATATAATGCTTATGACCCTATAAACTGCTTACTATTTATATTTGATCATTATTTGTGCTGAGCTCATATTAGAAAATAAGCAATTTCAGAGTTGGGGGGTATTGCTTTTGAATTTTTTTTATTATGACACTGATTTACAAAGGTATTCACAGTTAAGTTGAAGGTATGTAATATTTCAACACCAACATCATCAACTGTGTCAAATTCTCTCCACCCATTTCCCCTCCCACCTCTCAGTCTGCCTCCTTAAGGCACATATTTAAGTTTAAATCCTGTGATTTCAGGTTTGCTGATTCATGGTTCACATATCACTGTATCACTGTCTTCCCATTGTTCATCGATTTGCTTGAGTGGGCACCAGTAACATCTCCATTAGTCCTGTCACAAGCAAGTGCAACCCAAGAGCATCTACTTGCTCCAGGGACAGAGGAACCCGAAACCATTCTTCAGATTATGGAACTGAGGTCCATAATAATTACTAGTCTTTGGCATAAAAGTAAATAAAACACGGGTAGCTTGGCAGGCTTACCGTGTAGGTGGTATAGTCTCAGTAGAATGCTCTCAACCCAAGCATTTACTGATGAAACTTAAAGGGGGAAGATCAGGTTTTATCTTGGATGGAGCTCTGAGGAACTATGGAGTCTGGATGTTGAGAATGACTAACTGCAAGATGTGTGGTTTGCTCTGGCTTCTTTCAGGCTTACTGGTATCAGTCAAAACATGTCTAGAACTGTTTACTATGTATAAACGTGAAAGGACTTGGGAAGAACCTTATGCTAAATATAGTATCCTATAAAAATATTGTGCCACCGCAAAGGGGCCCCGCCAAAGAACCTGTGGGTCTGACATGGGTGGGTCTCTCTCTTCCGGGGCAACTGGCATGGAGGCGGAGGAAAGGGCAGGGCCCAAAACTCCACTCCGAGTCTGGCCAGCATGGTCTCTCCCCGCCCATGAGAGCAAACCCTTGGAGCAATGTTGGACTCGGCCAGGGGATGGCCGAGCCCCTTTGCCGGGAGGTCAGCTCCATGGGTTGCTTCCACACGGGCTGGCCGAGCAGCGCAGCTGTGGGTCTGAAGTGGATGGGTCTGGATCTCTTCTACACTTCTGATGAGCCTGAGCCCTTCCCCTGACCCCACTGCCTTCTGTTGGCCCTTCTTACTCTCCTCCCACCTCGATTTCTTACCAATGACCAGGTGGAAATTTTTTCTATTTCCCCATTTATTTTGTCTGGTAATAATCAGGTTGAACAATGTGGATAATGTCATTCATTTGTTGCTGTATAGTGGGTAAGTGTACTATCAGGACCTGCCGACATGGGACTTTTTTGTAGTTTATGTTGTCTTTAACATGATTACATAATACAGTGAGTAAGAAGCTGTACTTGATTATTTCTTCTTTGGGGTAGGGAGAATCAAAAAACAATAAAATGAGTCTATGAAACCTGAAGTTGAATTTCAAATGAATACACATTTGGCAAACCTTTATCTAGATACATGAAAGAGAAAATGAGAAACCCAAAATTATAGATTGCAGGGATGCCCTCCCGGGGATGCCAGAGTCGGGGATGCCACCGGGGTCCCCAACAGTGCTTGGAAGTGAGTTCCCTTCTACCTCCGAAGCCGGCGGGAATGGATGAAAACTCAGGAATCCAATGCAGGTTTTTTTGTTTTGTTTTGTTTTTGTTTTGTTTTGCTTTTTGGGTCACACCCAGCAATGCTCAAGGGTTTCTCCTGGCTTTGCACTCAGGAATTCCTCCTGGTGGTGCTCGGGGACCTTATGGGATGCCGGGATCAAACCCAGGCCAGCACAGGCGGGCCGCGTGCAAGGCAAACGCCCTACCTGCTGGGCTATCGCCTCCAGCCCCAATCCAATGCAGTTTTAAAAGGGCTTTACTATCACAGGTTCCAATATACAATCCAAGAACAAGGAAAACCTCCAGACTCTGGGTTCCCAGCTAGGCCCCAGCCACATGCATGCCAAGATGGCTGCCACCATGTGTTGAGGCCCAACAGAGAGTGGAGAGGACAGAGAAGCAAAATGCCAAAGGAAGCCGAAATGGCAATGAAAGGGTTGGCCATCTACCGACTGGGAGCCTCAGAACGCCACACCTATCAAGGAAAACTCTGAGAGACCAGGCCTATGGTTTTATTTTATTTTCCAGCATGCTGGGGCTCTCAGCATAGGCTAAGAGCCCCGAACTGAGATACAGCACAGTTTTTATAGCATTCTGAGACAAAAGAAACTTTTACAATACAACAAGTTTGAGGTTTTTCCAGGTGCAGGGTGCTCACCATATCAGGATGTTACTCAAGGTTATAGTTAGGGTTCCTCCCTTGAAATTTGGTTTGGAGGCCTTCAGCTTTATCTGGCCTACTCGCAGAGTCCAGCCACTATTTTAGTGTGCTCCTGTTAACTCTTTGCAGTCTGGTCTCGGGGCTTCCCCTTTCACCCTTAGAGCTTAATGTACTTTTCCTTCACACCATTTAATATTAATGAAAGGGTTATTTAGACCCTAAAATGGTAATTTTTCATGAGTAGGCCTGCCTGGTTGGGGAGGGGGTTGTTGGGTTGCTGCCTTCTTTCAGCAAAAGGGGAAAAGAGAGAGCTTCTTTCATCTTGTAGTTTATTTTATAGCTAGAAATTCACCCAAACTCCCCAGAATGGGCCGGGCTATCTACAGATGAAAACAGGAAAATAGCTCTATAGAAATGTAGCAATTTCAAGAGACCCTCTGGCTGTTTACAAGGACCCACAGCTAATTCAAAGCCTCCTAGAAGAGCTGAGAGGAGCTATAAGCTAAATGTAACTTCCCCTGGCAGGGAGGGTCAAATGCCCTCAGGTAATTTCTCCCAGCAACTCACCTAATTTCTTGAGCCAAGATCTGCCTGGAAATGCCTTTATAGTGTAGAGAAGGGGGTTTCTGAGATGGCGTGTCTCTGTACCAAAGACTATACTAAAGCCAGTTAAATATTTCTCCAAGCCTTCACAAGAGCCTCCTCTACTTTAGGGTAGTTTTGTATTTTAGTTGCCTTTGAGTTATCAGGAGCCATGCTTGCTTGCTTGGAGGCAAACAGCATTTCTCTCTGGTCTAATTACTTAGAGATCCAACGCGGCCAGGAAAATATGCTGGTAAGATCTAGCTAGTCCCACGATGATTGTGGTAGCATGAGAGAGAATATTTATACCAGCCAGTACAGAATACATGGTCAGATAAACTACTACATTTAGACTACCCCCCTATCTATGAAGTGACCTGCAGGAGGCAATCCAGGGCAGATGTAGAGGCTTAGGAGTCCTGCAACAATAGATGAAAGGGAAGAAACTATACCCTTATTAATGCAAATGTGAAAAAATTATACTCCTAAACTGAAACAACTAGAAGAAAGGGATGAAATATTAGAATTACAATTAGAATTACATACCTTGCTTAAGAGTGAATCAAGAGAAAGTAGAAAACCTATCCAGAATGATGGGACTGAACAGTATAGGGGCTGACAAGCTTGCCTTGCACAAAATCAATCCTGATTTAATCCTCAGCAGCAATTATGGTTCCCAGAGCACTCCCGGGATTGAACCCTGAACACAAAGCCAGGGGTTAGTCTGAGTACAGTGAGGCAATGTTCCCAAACACACCTAAAACAATATTTAAATTGAAACAAGTATTAAGAATCACCCCCAAACAAAAGCCCAGGTACAGTCAGTGACATTGGTGAATTTTACCAAACCTTCCAATTATTTCCCTCTATGTTTTCCCTTTATTCTTCCTCAACTATCAACTAGAAGAAGAAAAGATAAACATATGGGACGACATGAAACTAAAAAGCTTCTGCACCTCAAAAGAAACAGTGACTAAGATACAAAAACAGTCCACAGAATGGGAAAGAATATTTACCCAATACCCATCTGATAAGGGGTTAATATCCAGGATATATCAGGCACTGGTAGAACTTTACAAGAAGAAAACAAACAACCCCATCAAAAAAATGGGGAGAAGAAATGAACAGAAACTTCAACAAGGAAGAAATTCGAATGACCAAAAACATATGAAGACATGCGGGCTGGGAGCGATAGCCCAGCGGGTAGGGCGTTTTGCCCTTGCCCGCGGCCGGCCTGTGCCGGCCCAGGTTCTATCCCCGGCATCCTATATTGTCCCCCGAGCACCGCCAGGAGTAATTCCTGAGTGCAGAGCCAGGAGTAACCCCTGAGCATCGCTGGGTGTAACCCAAAAAAAAAAAAAATGCTCATCATCACTAATCATCAGAGAGATGCAAATCAAAACAACAATGAGATATCATTTTACACCACAGAGACTGGCACATATTCAAAAGAGCAAGAACAACAAGTGCTGGCATGGATGTGGGGAAAAGGGGACACTCATCCATTGTTGATGGGAATGCCGGCTGGTACAGCCTTTCTGGAAAACAATATGGACATTCCTCCAAAGACTAGAAATTGAATTCCCATTTGACCCAGCCATACCACTCCTGGGAATATACTCTGGGAAGCCAAAAATACTCAGCGGAAACACCATCCCTACTTTTTATGTTCATAGCAGCATTATTCACAATAACCAGAATCTGGAAACAACCAGAGTGCCCGAGAATCGATGACTGGATAAAGAAGCTTTGGTACATTTACACAATGGACTACTATGCAGCTGTTAGGAAAAATGAAGTTATAATATTTGCCTATAAATGGATGGACATGGAGAAGATCATGTTGAGTGAAATTAGCCAGAAGGAGAGAGACAGATACAGAATGACTGCATTTATTTGCATGACATAAAATATATATGTCCATATTATGATATTAATATCCCAAGTCAAGTGAAACATGGATCAGGAGGTCTTGTCAAAGGTGGAAATTATCACAAATGTGTGGGAGTCAGAGGCTAGGTAAGACAGAAAATGGAACAGTGTGCTAAGAATTGTCGAAAATACTAATACCAACCTAGAACTGAGCATTAAATACAGGCAAAAAGATACACATGACAACCCTTTAATGTATGTTTTGTAATCCATAGTCTGGAAGGGAAGGAAAAGAGAAAGAGAGAGAAAGAGAAAGAGATAGAGAACCTGTCATGGAGGCAGGCTGGGGGGGGGGACGGGAACCGGGACGTTGGTGGTGGGAGATGTGCACTGGTGGAGGGACAGGTGCTGAAACACTGTATGACCAAAACCCAAATATGAACTTTTTAATTTTATATCTTTTTAATTATATATCTCATGGTGGTATAATAAAATACTTTAAATAAATAAATAGTTAAACTTGGGTCATTCTTGGTACCATATCTCTCTTGAGAAGTGTTGAAATGAGCAAAGCTCCCATGTAAGACTCTGTGAAGACAGAGTCATATATCTAAGAATAATTTGTAGTTGATGGTATTTGTGGATGGAGAGAGGACAATTGTGGAATTTGGATTTGTGAGTGCACTTAGGATACATATTCTGGGGAAGAAAATGATCTATCTTTTTTCTTCCCTCTCTCTATCTCTCTTCTCCCTCTCTGATGCTACACGTCAGCACATACATATATTTTAGAATAGCAATGAAGATACTGAAGACAGTCTTATTCTCACACGGCATTCTTTATGCTAGTATAGCATTGAAATATGCTGCGTGCAAGGAATACAGATGCATGAATAAAGTACATCATCTGGAAATAGATATGTTCCCTACATCCCCAAATGTATGTACTGGAATATGGAATTCAAGACTCTCTAGATTTCACAAAGAAAAAAAATCTCTCTAGATTGCACAAAGAAAAAATCTCTAGATTGCACAAAGAAAAAAATTCATCCTATTAGAATATATATTTCTCGACAAGTAAGAAATTCCAGACTACTTACTTTTCTTTCTCTTCTTCATCAGAAGTCTGCAATTACAATAAAGAGAACAAGTAATGTGACTCGTATGTGCAGCATTTTGTGTCTATATGATTTACTTGACATCTATTCAGAAAAACAAATAAACTTAAAATTCCAATATAAATCATGAAAGCATCTATTGAAAAGACATGATCATCTCTGGGAGCACTTATGTCCAATTAATACTCTGAGGTGGCAATGGTCAAATTCAAGATCTAAGAAGTAAATAGAGTTGAGTAAAAATATGGTCCAAGCATTTGATAATCATTCCTGAAAGCACCCAAAAAATATTACTCAGTATCTCCGATGCACACTTGCATATTTTCCTTTGAGGATGTACTTATAATACACAAAATTAGAAAATAGTATTATCTCAGGATGATATACAACCTTATCTCATGACAAAATGAAGATTCTTCATTATTCTCATCACTGGAAAACTGACTATCCGGCACTTTCTTCACCCTTGCTAAAAGGCCGAGAACTAATGTTAGTCCAATGGTACAACTCAACATTAGTTCAGAACACTTTGGTTGACTTGGAAAATGGTAAGTGTATGAATGTGATTGGATAAAGTTAAGTAATTGTTTTCTGTGGAACCACCCACTTCAGCAGAAAAAAGAAAGGAGATTGGGAGAGCTAAGTAGAAAAGTGATGAGCCCAACTGGGATTGGATCCCTGAGACCACATGACTTCCCTCAGCATCACTGAATGTAGCCCTCAAGTTTCCCAGGAGCCACTAGCTTGGCACTGTTGTTTCTTGTAACACAGTGTTTGAGCAGCAGCAGCATCTAATCCTTGGAACCCCTCAGATATCTGCCAGCTCAGTAGGTCAAGGATCCTTAGGCGTGGCCTCTCAGAGACATGCTTAGGAGACTCAATAAAAGAACAGAGTCTTCATGCTGGAATTATAGGCCACTAGATGAATGGAGATAAAGCCACATGACACTAAATTATAGGACATAGTTTATCTTTCCAAGAACTGCATGTCCTTTTGCAGGTGGTGAAACCCAGCTCATGCCACCTTCCTCTTGAAGTCTTCCTCAAACCCTCAGCCTCAATCAGACAAATATACAGCTTCTGTAGTTTGCTTATATTTGACTTTCAATGGCAGGTAAAATTCCCTTGAGGGAATTACTCTACAATTTCCTCTCATTTATACATAGCCAATTTCTAAATAAATCCACCATACTGTCAATAATAATAATAATAATAATAATAATAATAATAATAATAATAATAATAATAATAAATAGTAGTATGCTTAAATTCTAAATGTGTCATTAATCAAATAGCATGGTTTCCCATCTTGTTTCCTTTTTTTTCCATTGCTTCTCTTTGGTCATACATGAGATGGCTTTAGAGTCACAGTAGACATCTAATGAAGGGACAGTGAGTGTCAGTGGAAGACATGGGATGAGTATGTGCATTCCCTCCCCTATAGACAGTGAAGGAGACACAGATGCAAACACGGTACCACTGACACACAGCAAACACACTCAGAATCCTTCCCTCTCAGTGTCCATAAATACCAGACTCCAAAGGACCAAATCAAGTACATGAAAATTACAAAGCTTTGGGACAAACATGACTTTGAAGGTAGAATACCGTGAATAATGATCATTCTAAGTCAGACCTGTAGCCTCTATCACAGCAAACCCCAAATCACAATTAGTCTTTAGACTAAGCTACCCAGGAGTTCCTATAGAAGCAAATAACACAGAATACATACTATATTCAATCATGTGTGGGGTTTCTTCTATCTAAAAAAAAGGAAAACACAGTGAGAATCAAACCAGTGTAAATACTTGTCTAAGCTACCATTCTTCTCTTCTGAGGTCAAATCAAAGATACCAAATGCAAATGGAAAGGAAAATAGTGGCTAACTATTTCCTTGATGTCTTTCTCCAGTGCATTGAAATGGGCCCTTCCATGTGAATTCCCAAGCTAATGAAATGGCTTTACATAAGAATGATTTTGCTTTTAAACTTTTGAAACAGAGCCAGAGCGGCAGCACAGCGGGTAGGGCCTTTGCCTTGCACACAGCTAACCAGCTTTCCATCTCTGGCATCCCATATGGTCCCCCAAGCTCCGCCAGGAGTAATTCCTGAGTGCAGAACTGGGAGTAACCCCTGAGCACTCCAGGTGTGACCCAAAAAGAAAAAAAAATGAAATAAATAAATTAACTAATTAAACAATAAATAAATAAATAAATAGATATAGACAGACAGACAGACAGACAGACAGACAGACAGACAGACAGACAGACAGACAGATAAATAGATAGATAGATCCATACCATACCACACCACACCACACCACGCCACACCACACCACACCACACCACACCATACCATACATCCGGGTCCATTTGAAATTTAGTAGCAGTTGGGGGCCTGGAGCAAGCAGATGCCCTTGGGCTCTACTAGCATGAGGCAGGACATATGGAGATGTTACTGGGGCCTGCTCGAGCAAATCGATGATGAACGGGAAGACAGTAGGGGGCCGGAGCGATAGCCCAGCGGGTAGGGTGTTTGCCTTGCACGCGGCTGGCCTGTGCCGGCCTGGGTTCGATCCCCGGCATCCCATATGGTCCCCCGAACACTGCCAGGAGTGATTCCTGAGTGCAGAGCCAGGAGAAACCCCTGAGCATTGCCGGGTGTGACCCAAAAAGAAAAAAAAAATTAGTAGCAGTTGGGCTGAGCTTAGAGTTGTCAACAAATTTTTCCTTCACTCCGAAGTTGTAATTTACTAAAGTTCTTGATGGTTTTCTGTCACAAGAATATGCACACACATACATGCACACGCATTCCACGCATGTGTGCTTGGCGCACACACACACCAGCACAATATTGTTCAGTATTTATTTTGTTAATGAATGAGACTGACAGACCATTCAAGTTCTTAATGTGCTTTTATCTGGAAATTTAGCAAGAAAAAATCTAGTTCTCATTTGATCAGTGCTGGAGAAATAAATCAATGGCATGTGTTCAATCAGCAGCAAGACCGAGTTGCAAAACTCGTATCGACATCAGACCATTGGCTAATAAATGGAATGATTTATTATCTGGACTTGACTTTGCCACACGGAGCCCAGCTGTCCCCCACTAGCTCCTGGGATGCATCCAGGACTCCCCAGGAGGTTCCAAGCGGGACTTGAAAAAGGGAGGGAAAGGAGCAAAAATCAGAATCATCTCAACCCGACATAAATCTGCAGGGGTTTCCTTTCTTCTGTGGGTCCATGTTAGGCTGGGCTCGGTTTGGCCCCAGTTGGGAGAATGGTCTTGTGTGTGACAGGAGGGATGTAGCGAGCCCCGTGTCCTCCCTCCATCTCTTAACTCAAAGCATCTTTGAAGGTTGGTCATTTGAGCCCCATTTGTTTTTCCAGCCACCAAGTTCCTCCTTTTCTCTAATTTTTTCTTTATTTGGGGGAGGAGGTTTGCCCACACCCATGATGCTCAGGACTTACTCCTGAATCTGCACTTAGGAATCCCCTCCTGGCATTTCTCAGGGGACCACATCAGATGCCAGGGATCAAACTCGGTGGGAGGCATGCAAAGCAAACACCCTCCCTGCTGTGCTATTTTTCTCTTTTTTTTTGAAAGTCTGAAGTTCTTTCCTTTTATTTTTTTTAAATTTTATTACACCACTTTTAGACATACAATTGCAAGATGCTCATGCTTGAGTTTTGGTTCTACACTGTTCCAACACCCATCCCTCCACCCGAGCCCATCTCCCATCACCAATGTCCCCACCTCCCTCCCCCTCCTGCACCCCAACTACCTGGCGGGTTCTGTATATCTTTTCTCTCCTCTCTATCTCTCCCTCCCGCCTACCTTTCCTACACATCATAGAATGCAGTACATTAAAGGACATAACTGTTTCCACTAGTTTGATGGATAGCGTGGCCACAAGTGGCCTCGCAACTTAGGGGCCTCATGGTCAGTGTCCGGACAGCGAAAATGGGGGCTAATGTGGTGGGTGAGTCTCTTCTGGCTGCTTCCGGGACCCCCAGAAGTGATGGACCAACACCCAAAACCCATTTGTCCTCGTGGGGGCCTCATGGTCAGCTGAGCTAGGGGAGAGCCAAGTTCCAGTTCTCCCAGCTGCATTTGAGACTCTGCATGGTATGGCTGGTCACCCCAGGGCAGCTCCTGGGTGGGGCTGCCAACCTCAGAAAAAATGGAGAGGGGAAGGGGCGACCCCAGCTCCATCTGACGAATTCCTGGTGATTCCTGCTTCTGGGAGCTGCCTACCTGGGCTCAAACTCGTTTTGCTCTGTTAATCTGGTCTTGAGGTCAGCGTCTCTCCTGGGCGGGCTCTGGTGGGCTGCAGCTGTTGTGCTACTTCTCACAGTCCCTCTTTTCCCTTCTTTCCACAACTTTCATCTCTACCAATCAACCAAGATCACTTATCTCGAGTCCCCTAGAAGCAAGAATTCTCAGGATTTAGGCTGGAACGATAGTACAGAGGGGAATGCATTTGCCTTGCACGTGGCCCACCAGGGTTTGATTCCCGGCATCCCATATGGTCCTTTACATACCTCCAGGAGTGAATCCTGAGTGCAGAGCCAGAAATAATCTCTGAGCATCACTGGGTACAGACACCCCAAAAAAAATTCTCAAGGATTTGGATTTTTGTTTGTTTTTGTTTAGACAATTGGCAATGCTCAGGGGTTACACCTGGCTCAGCACTCAGGAATTACTTAGTACTATTGCTCTGGACCCAAATTTTCAGGATTTCTGATGACTTTGAGTCATCTCACTGCATATGGTCTCCTGAACATCACTAGGATTCGGGAGGTTAATTAAAGAGAATGCCTTGGTAGACTAAAAAGAAAGGGAAAGAAATAGCACAAACTACTCACTGAGATATCAGTGCTTAATTGCTTGCATTGGGGGGCTGGAGTGATAGCACAGTGGCTAGGGCATTTGCCTTGCACATGGCCGACCCGGGTTCGATCCCCAGCATTCCATATATGGTCCCTGAGCATTGCTAGGAGTAATTCCTGAGCGAAGAGCTAGGAGTAACTCCTGAGCATCGCTGAGTGTGACCCAAAAAAAGCACACACAAAAAAAAAGAACTCTTGCATTTTTTTCTTGGCAATACTTTTCTGTTCATTCTTTTCCTAACAACACTGTTTATAATAGAAATCTGCCCTTTTGATTTCACTTTACCATTATTATCTCTGGAAATTTGTTGAAATATCTGGCTGTTAGTAATCAGATAGCCAATACTTTATTTTTTAATTAGCCAGTCATCACCAAGGCTCATTTGGGGGAGACTGTGACTCAGGTGCTACAAGAGTAGAATAAAATTCATAAAAACAGGGGCTAATAGTAGAATGGGTAAGGAACTTGTCTTTCACATGCCTGACCTGGTCTGAGTTCAGCCCCCAGCACCCCCAGAAGAGCCAGAATAAACCCTGAGCACAACTGGGTATGGCCCAAAAATCCAAAGATAAACTAAAAAAACTTCATAGAACTAAAGTAATTTGGATTTACTTTCAATTTCTAAAATAAGTAAGGTTTTCCTTGACACAAAACCTAGTAAAAAGTGTTATAGCTGCAAACAGGTTTGAAACCTGGGCCAGCCACATGCGGGATTTTCAGATGCAGGTGGTATGTGTGTGTTGGGGCCGGGAGTGGAAGTTGCTGACAGAGCAATAGAACAGTGGGTAGGACCCTTGCTTCACATGCAACTGACCCAGGTTCAATGTCTGGTAACCCATATGGCTCCCAGAGCCTGCAAGGAGTGATCCCTGAAAGCAGAGTCAGGAGTAAGCCTAGAATACTGCTGAGTGTGGCCCCCAAACAAAGCAAAGTAACAAAAGACCTTCCAGTTTCTGTTGCTGTCAAGCTATGCTGGGGTCCTACTGGCCATTCCAAACAAATGTTTCAAATGTTTGTGATCTTCAATTCTGATTTGTCGGTTGGGGAACCCCACATACTGAGACATAGTACATAGTTGTCTTCTTTGTCCTTGGGTCTCATTTTCCTGACACCTTTGCTGTTCTTTTTCTTTCTTTCTTTCTTTTCGGGGTCACACCCGGCAACACTCAGGAGTTACTCCTGGCTCTTCGCTCAGGAATTTCTTCTGGTGGTGCTCTGGGACCATATGGGATGCCTGGGATCGAACCTGGGTCCTCCGCATACAAGACAAATGCCCTACCCGCTGTGCTATCACTCCAGCCCCTGGTGTTCTTTATCCTTGCCCTTCTCCTGGATAGTCCTAACAAAGAAACTGTTTATTTTGACCTAGATGTTGCTTCTCACTTTATTTCAAAGATAAGAATGAGCTAGAATGACATCTTTTCTCCTCTCCTCCCTTCTCACTGATCTTTTTTTAAAGTTTATTTTATTTATTTAATTAAACATTTTATTATACTACCGTGAGATATACAATTACAACGTTGTTCATGTTTGGAGGTTTCGGTCACATAGTGTTCCAGCATCCGCCCTCCACCAGTGCCCATTTCCCACCACCAATGCCCCAATTCCCTCCCCGCCTAAATGGCAGGTTCTTTATTTCTTTTCTTTCTCCCTCTCTCTCCCTTCCTTCTCCTACACATTGTGGGTTGCACTACATACACCTGGAAGCCATCATGTGCATTTTTTTGCCTGTATTTAATGCTCAGTTCTATGTTGGTATCAGTCCTTTCGACATTTATTCACACATGTTCCTCACTAATCTTTTGACCATCCTCCACCTCCAAATGCTCTCTCCAGGCTGAGCACCATGGTACTGGCCTCATATCCATCCTAGCGCCCTGAGATACCATCAGACTTGCTCACTGGGACTGAAATTCAGCAAATTCCTTCTCTCCCTGGAATTTCAAGCTCTACCGCCTTGATGAGTTGTCAAGTTGGCTCAGGACAAGAACCCCTTGACTGTTCTGTATCACTCTCTGCCCATACTTCTTGCACAACTGGGTCATCTACTTGTGAAATCCCCCCCAAGTTCAACTCCAAATGCCACCTTTCGCCCAGTTACCCTTAAGGGATGGTTCCCCTTACCTCCCTGGCCAAGGCTCTTCTTTGCTGATATTTGAACTTTCCAAAGTCCAACCTGATTGGTACACTTGGTTTCCAGCACAGTTCCGGACTGGAACAAGTTGTAGAACTGCTTAAAGGTCTAGAAATAAATCAGAGACCCCCTGAGAAAGGAGTTTTACCAACTCCCAAGTAGGTCCACTTCCATCTTTTCCCCCTCTCACCAACTCTAGTGGAATTTATACTCTGCAGAGATGGGAAATGTACTTTTGTTTGTTTGTTTGATTGGGTCACATACCACACTCAGGAATTTCTCTGATCTGCACTCAGGAATCACTCCTGGTGGTGCTTGGGAGACCATGTGGGATGCCAGGGATTGAACCCAGGTTGACTTGTGAAATGCAAATTCCCTCTCCGCTATACTATAGCTCCAGCCCCAAAACCCATGCATTTGGGAAAATCCAGTGAGCCAGCATAGCAAATGTTTGCCTTTGTTCTATTTGGAGAAGCATTTAAAAAATCACTTTAAAAAATTCAATCAAGTGAATTGTGTATCAAGTGAGATACACAGTTGTTAGTGATTGTATTTCAGTCATATAATATTCCAACACCTGTCCCTTCAATACTGAATATTTCCCACCACCAATGTACCCTCCCACCCCTTCTTTCTCTTGCCCCTACCATATGAGGTGCTGGGGATTGAGCCTGGGTAAGCTGCATGCAAGGTAAGAGCCTAACTGAATGTAGTATCTTTCTGGCCCTGTTCTCCACCATCCCCTTTGTTTCCCCTTTGGGCAGGCACTACTTTCAGCTCTGTGCTCAGGGTCACTCCAGGGAACTTCAGTAATATTGAATTGAACCCCCACATCCCACATGTAAAAACTTGCTCTCCAGCCCTTTGAGTTATCTAGGTTTTCTACCCCTTTGTTTTCTACTTAGGAACTCTTACAGCCTTTGTAGTAAAGACATTTCTTCTTTATTTTATTTTATTTTTCTGCCAGAGGTCAAGCCCACCGCCTCAGGCATGAAAAAGAAAGTTCTCTATTGCTAAGTATTGGCTCCAGTCTTAGCAATAAAGGCACATTTGTAAGGACAACGTTCACTCAGAATAATTTTTCCCTGTTAACTCAGTTTCTTTGAGAATAGCTATTTCTCTATCACTGAAGTCAAGAGTGATTGTACTCAAGGACTAAAATCATATTCTTTTTGCCTCTAAAGAATTCAGGGATGGCTGAAGTGATAGCATAGCGGGTAGAGCATTTGCCTTACATGCAGCTGACCCGGGATTCATACCCAGCAGTCCATATGGTCCCTCGAGCTCCGCCAGGAGTAATTCCTCAGCAAAGAGCTAGGAGTAACCCCTAAGCATCTCTGGGTGTGATGCAAAAAAAAAAAAGAAAGAGAAAAGAAATAAGGAAAGGGAAAGGCAGCACAAATGTATATGTATAAACATATACATATAGATACATATATACATATGTATATACGAATGCAATGTATGTATATACATATTTATTTATATGCATATGTATGTATACATATATAAAATGTATATGCATATACTTATATACATATATACACATTTGTATACATATATATGCTTTTTATATATATGTAGGCAGATTGAAAGCAAGCAACAATAAGCAGTTTAACAATAACTCACATCCTTTGGACCAACTAGCAAGCAACAATAAAAGATAGACCTGCATTCAACTGAATTAATCATTTTATTAAACTGAAATCAAATTCACTGATAGATTACTGAGGAAAAAATGATATGTCAGATAAGTGTTATGCAAAGGAAAACTTAGTTTTATTAATGCGAGACTCCGTGGTCTTCAAGACAAAGAAGAATGATTAGAAAGGGAGACACTGATGATGATAAATGGGTCATTCCAGGAAGGAGATGTAGCAAAGCTTAACTTTAGGAGGTTAATGGCTGAGCTTAAAAATAGATGAAGTGAAAGCTGAGGGAACTAAAGAGATAGACAAATCTCCAATCAGAAGGAGAAATATCAATTTCCTCTTTAATATCTAGATAAAAGATCCATGAGAATGTAGAAGGTTTAAAGTTAATTTTGAATCACTTTAAACTAAGTGACTTGACTGCCCAATGCATCAACATTTGCAGTCGCAGGCATTGCTAGACTGATGGGCTCAAGCTTGGAGCCTGGTGCAGGGACATAAACTGAATTTCCATATGGCATATTCTTGGGTCCTGGGCCCATGTTCCTTTGATGCAAAACTCAATCAGAAACTAGAGTCAGAGTATAATGAGTAGGGTGTTTGCCTTGCACTTGGTTGACTGGGTTCCATTCCTGGCATCCCATATGGTCCCCTGAGCACCGCCAGGAGTAATTCCTGAGTGTAAAGCTAGGAATAACCACTGAGCATTGCCAGGTATGACCCAAAAAACAAACAAATAAATAAATAAATAAATAAATAAATAAATAAATAAAATAAATAAATAAATAAATAAATTCCTGAGTGCAGAGTCAGGAGTAACCCCTGAAGATCAGTGGTACAACCCAAAAAATAAATTTCAAAAAATTAGGAAAAAAATCCAAAAAACAAAACAAAACAAACTGAAATCATTGCCAGGAACCAGAGCGATAGTAGGTACAACATCACATGCTTTACATGCTGCCAACTCAGGTTTGATCCCCAGCATCCCATAGAGTTCCCTGAGCATCACCAGGAATAAGCTAGTGTATGACCCCAAGCAAAACTAATCATATACCAAAATAACAATATTTTGGAAAGCTACCAATGTTTGGAAATGAAACCACAAACCGCTGTTTTCTGTACTCAGGAATTATTCCTAGTGGTGCTTGGGGACCATGTGGGATGCCGGAGTTCCAAAACCCAGGTTGGCTGTGTGCATGGCATGTGTGTTACCTGCTCTATTTTCTCTCTAACTCCAACAACCAACTTCAAAAGCTGCAAGATCTGTGCTTGCTCTGTACAATGACCTTCCTTCCCAAGAGAGCATGGCATTGAATTCTTTAACACATCACTGGTACTTCACACACACAGATCCTCTTGATGGTAATAGAACATCTCTGCGCCATCTCTTTCTTGCTTTCAGGATGTCTACATTCATGACTTATTCCCTTTGAAAACTGCAGCACTTTAAGTGAAATGACAGACACGGGGAGTTAGCATTTCTGCCTCTTTCCAACAGAAAGGATAAACTACTCCCATCTTAGAGACTTTTTCTTACTGGAATGGGGGGATCCCCTTCCCCCAAGAACTTTCTTCTTCTTACTTGTCCTGAGATGATAGAACTTTCTGACATTTATTTGAATGAAAACAGGGCCAGAGCCAGTGTACAGTGAGTAGGGCATTAGCCTTGCATGCGGTCAATGCAGGTTCAATCTCCGGCATCCCATATGGTTCCCTGAGCACTGCCAGGAGTAATTCTGAAGTGCAGAGCAAGGAGTAACCACTGAACATTTCCAGGTGTGACCCAAAAAGAAAGAAAAAGAAAAGAAATTAAACTGTGAGGAGGCAGCTGAATATGCCTTCCTTAAATATGTCTCTTTTGGGGGCCAGAGTGATAGTACAATGGTTAGGGCAATTGCCTTGCATGTGGCCAACCTAAAACCTAGGTTCAATCCCCAGCATCCCACTTGTTCTCCCAACCATTGCCAGGAGTCATTCCTGAGATAAGAGCCATGAGTAAACCCTGAGCATCACCGACATAGCCCAAAACAAACAACAAATATATATATATACAAATATATATATACATATATATGTGTGTGTGTGTATGTATATACTGGTTTGTTTGTTTTTTAAATATTAATTTTATCCCTTCCCTGCTATTTGTGAGTGGGGTTGTTAAAGTGATGGGGAGAAAGTGGGGAGCAACCTCCTGTAGTGCTTGGACCATATATAATGAATGCTTCAGTAGCAGATAGAGAAAAAGCCCCACCAAACAGGTGCCCCATTTCCTACCCCACAAACTCCTCAATGTATTCATGCTACATATGGAGCAAAGGGGACTTTGTTGGTGGAACTTGCTGACTTGAGGGCAGAAATTCACCTGGATGATTTGGGTGGGTCGTGGTATGCACATGGGCCTTTAGGAAGGTGGGGAGGATGGCGTGATGGTACAGCAGGCATAGCATTTGTCTTGGAAACAGTCGACTGGGTTCAATCCCCGGCATCCCATATGGTCCCTTGAGCATTGCTAAGAGTGAGTCCTGAGTGCAGAGCCAGGAGTAACCCCTGAGCATTGCTAGGTGTGGCCTCCAAAAAAAAACAGAGAGAGAGAGAGAGAGAGAGAGAGAGAGAGAGAGATCCCTGGCATCCCATACGGTCCCCGAAAGCACCGCCAGGAGTAATTCCTGAGTGCAGAGTCAGGAGAAACCCCTGAGCAATGCTGGGTGTGACCCAAAAAGCGCGGAGAGAGAGAGAGAGAGAGAGAGAGAGAGAGAGAGAGAGAGAAGATAGAAAGCAAAGGCATGAAAAGAGCCAGTGAGGGAGGAGGGGCCAAGGCCCTAGGTAGGCTGGTGGTTGGAGCTGAGCCAGCCACCAACTCTTGCAGAAGTGGGATCAGTGATCCTCAAGACCAGAAATTTGGTTCCGTTTGGATGCACCTCCAGAAAGGGAAGCTACCTCACACCCCTCTTGATTTCAGCCTTTTTTTTGTTTTGTTTTGTTTTTTTTTTTTTTTTTTTGCTTTTTTGGGTCATACCCGACAATGCTCAGGGGTTTCTCCTGGCTCTGCACTCAGGAATTACTCCTGGCAGTACTCGGGACCATATGGGATGCCGGGGATCGAACCCAGGCCGGCACAGGCCGGCCGCGCAAGGCAAAGGCCCTACCCGCTGGGCTATCGCTCCGGCCCCTCTTGATTTCAGCCTTGTGATACTCAAGGAACACAGCATTTGCTCCCATTCTATTGTATTGTTTGTTATAAACTGCTTTTCATTCTGGGGCTTTAGAACTGCAGCAAGAGAGAAGTATGTGCCCTTTGCACGACAGTAGCTCCTGATGGAATTTGCTTTTTATGTGGAGTGTGTGTGTGTGTGGGGGGGGGCATACCCAGCAATGCTCAGGGTTCATACCTGGCTCTGCACTCAGGAATTACTCCTGGCTCAGGGGCAATATGGGATGCTGGGATCAAACCAGGGGTCAGCCACATGCAAAGCATATGCCCCACACGCCCTTCCTGCTGTGCTATCGCCCGATCTGGAATTTGCTATTTGGAGGGCACTTTACATGTCTGTTCTTTGGGGGGCAGGACCACAATCATGTCTACCCAGTACAAAGCAAGCGTTTGAGAATAAGGCCATGCCATTCAATCAAGGCCAGCAGCCTGGAAGCTAATGTAAGTATTTTCCTTTTGTATGTCTGTTTTGTCAAGACCATGAATGAACAGTTTGAGGCTCTTCATATTCCTGAAACAACCAGATGCCATTGAGCTACACTGGCACGTGATAGGGTCAAATGGAAATGTTACTGGCGCCCGCTCGAGAAAATCGATGAACAATGGGATGTCTAATCATCTAGCGATCTAGTGATGTCTGTTTTAGGGCCACATCTGGTCATGCTCAGGGCTCACTCCTGGCTCTGATGACATGGGGATCAAACCTGAGTCAGTCAGGTGCAAGGCTGCACCATCTATACAGCTCCACATGCAAGTTATTTTGTATTGGCAATGGTGCAATTGAGTCCAAAGTCCTCAGGGAGGATGGGTGGACTCAAGGCTGACAGTCATGACTCATGCTCAGATGCTGAATGCAGGGTGGAGCAATAGGATTGGGACCAGCAGCTTTGTTGCCTTGGCCTAGTTTTTTGAAACAAAGAAGAGATTAGATGAGTTTCTGCTGCCTCCCCTAACATTATAAGTGCCCAAATGTGGTGGACGAATTGACTTGATGGTTTGATGTACTGGACTTCATAGAATGACAAAAAGAAACAGTAAGACAAAAAACACTTGGCTACTGCGTTTGAGTGAAGCAGAGTATCTAAGAATGATCAGACTTATTCAGAAAAGAAACTTGCTGTCACTTTGCTCTTTGGGACCACTGATTTTGGTAATATTTTACCATTACTTTGCTAAGGGAGTTTGCAGAAAGAAGTACTTTTATAAATTTTACTATTATTTTTATTCTATTTTATTGTATTATATTTTTCCTTTTGGATCATTCCTGGTGATTTCCAGGGGCTACTCCTGGGCTCTGCACTCAGGAGTTACTACTGTCGGTGCTCAGGAGGATCATATGAGGGGATTGAACACGGGACTGCTGCTTGCAAGGCAAACACACTACCCACTATACTATCACTTTGGCCCCTTTTTATTCAATGTTTGCTTTGGGGACCATACCTGACAATGGGGTTACTACTGGATCTGCACTCAGGGATCACTCCTGGCAGTGCTTGGGAGACCATATGGGATGCCGAAGATCGAACCCAGGTTGGCCAGGTGCAAGGCAAATGCCCTCCCCACTATACTATTGCTCTGGACCCTAGGAGGAGTGTTTTTATAGAAGACTTTGGATTTGATTCTGTCATTTTTACCATTCACAGGGCAAATCTATAACATAAGGGAATACTTTCTTTTTATTTTATTTTTCATAACTCATTTTTTGGGGGTTGTTTTGGGGCCATACCAGCAGTCTGTCTCTGCCCTGACCACTCCTGACAGGGTTGGAGGGCCTGTTGTGGTGTCAAGGTTCAAACCTAGTCGGCTGCATGCAAAATAAACACCTTTAATCTCCAGTCTCACTTAATTTTCTTGTTTCTTATTTATTTATTTATTTATTTATTTATTTATTTATTTCTTATTTATTTATCAACAAAACTCTGTTCATGAAAAAATGAACTAGTTCCAGAGGCCCCATTCACTCTCAATGGAACAAACATCTCTGAATGCAGCAGTTATGTGTACCTAGGTCAAGAAGTCAACATGTTCAATGACCTAGCAGGAGGAAGAGAGCGGCATGGAATGCCTTCAAAGGCATTGAAGAAATAGCTAAGAAGACAAAGAACCTCTGGCTCTGGGCACATCTCTTCAACTCCACTGTTTTCCCTGCATTAACATATGCCTCAGAGAGCTGGGCCCTACGAAAGCAGGATGAAAACGCTATTAGGGTCTCCCAAAGAGGAATCGAAAGAGCTATGCTTGGAATATCACGCCTCACTCAAGTGAAAGAAGGAATCCGAGCTCCTACCTCTTCGCTGTTCCAGAGTCAGGGACGCTGTCTCATTTGCCAAGGCATCGAAAATCAGATGGGCTGAACATGTAATGCGATTTGGAGACAACCGCTGGACTAGAGCCGTTACTGACTGGATCCCACGGGATGTCAAAAGATCACGTGGCCGCCCACCTACAAGATGGTCAGACTTCTTCGCAAGACCCTGAAGGAACGGTTTGAGGCTCTTCGTATTCCTAAAGCAACCAGATGCCATTGGGCTACACTGGCACATGATAGGGTCAAATGGAAATATTACTGGCGCCCCGCTTGAGCAAATCGATGAATAACGGGATGTCAAGTGATCAAGTGATTTATTTATTTGTTTATCTATTTGTTCATTCATTACTTCATTCATTAATTCAGTTAGATTTTTTAGTGTTAGGGATCAAACCCAGGACCTCACATACAATGCAGCTTCTTTGCCATTGCAGAATGTGATTTAGG